>JAJAGP010002165.1:65484-96030 GCA_025084515.1 Ancistrus triradiatus | reverse complement strand
CAGTAGCGGTGGATGTTTGTGGTTATGACCATTCTGGCTCAGTGGTGGAACCAAAAACGTCTGGTAGTGCCGTTTTTGAGCAAGCTAGCTCAGTCAGCAAGCCGATAGCTTCGTATGGTCGTGTTGCAGTACAGGCTAGCTCAATCGTGGAGCCGTTGGCTTCATGTAATTCTGTTTGTGTTCCTGAGCAAGTTAGCTCTGTGATTGAGTTGATTGCGTGTCGCCGTGGTGTTTAGGAATTCGTTAGCGTCGTACCGATTCCCACACCACGGACTATTGCGTCACAGACACCCGCACAGCGGACATTCGTGCCGACTCCCGTGCCTAGTACACTCGTGCCGACTCCCGTGCCTCGGACACTCGTGCCGACTCCCGTGCCTCGGACACTCGTGCCAGTGTCTGCACCGAGGGCGTCAGCAGTTCCTGTGGCTGCGTCGAGGGCGTCAGCAGTTCCTGTGGCTGCGTCGAGGGCGTCAGCAGTTCCTGTGGCTGTGTCGAGGGCGTCAGCAGTTCCTGTGGCTGTGCCGAGGGTTGCTGGTCCTGTGGAGGTCTCGAGGGTGACGACTTCTCCAGTAGCCTTGCCGAGGGCTGCTGGTCCTGTGGAGGTGCTGAGGGCGACAGCTGATCCAGTGGCTGTGCCGAGGGCGACAGCTGATCCAGTGGCTGTGCCGAGGGCGACAGCTAATCCAGTGGCTGTGCCGAGGGCAACAGCTGATCCAGTGGCTGTGCCGAGGGCGAGGATGGCCTTGCCAGAGGCCTTGTGTTCTTCAAGGGTTTTGCGTTCTTCAGAGGCCGCCCGTCCTACAGAGGCCTTGCCAGAGGCCGCCCGTCCTACAGAGGCCTTGCCAGAGGCCGCCCGTCCTACAGAGGCCTTGCCAGAGGCCGTCCGTCCTACAGAGGCCTTGCAAGAGGCCTTGCCAGAGGCCTTGTGTTCCCGAGAGGCTCAGCAGGGGGCAGTTGGTGCACGGGAGCCCCGGCGTGGACTTGGGTGTTGCAGAGGGGCCGTTTGTTGGAGGACGACCTTGGTTTCTGAACGTTGTGTGTTTGCCACGTTACCCCCTAGGCTTCGCCCGGAGAGGAAGCCCCCGGATAGGACAGTGGGGTCCAGGGGGTCCATTGTTAAGGAGCCCTGGCTTCGTCTCGGGCTCCTTAGGGGGGGGGATATGTCACGGATCGCCAAGACAGGGACCTGGTTTTGTTCTTCCAGGCCGCTGGGGGGCGATGCGGACAAGAACAGGTGTGGTGCTCCGTCGGACGGTGGAGCACCTGAAGGAGAAGCTATGACCCTAATTAGCATGACTTTCAGGTGTACCACGAGGTATTTAGACAGGGTCCTAGCTCTCCCAAGACAGGGATCATCAGTTCGTGATTATTCCGATCTGACGGTGGCGGCGGTTGTTACCCGCGGTTATCGCGTTTAAGCTGCGCGTTCGCCGGCCCTGTGTCATGTTCGTCGGTAGGCCTATTGTTAAGTCTCTTTACGTTGTTAAACGCGTGAATGTCCGAGTATTCTGTTAAGTCTGTATACGTTGTTAGACGCGTGAATGTCCGCGTATCCGGTTAAGTCTGTATACGTTGTTAAACGCGTGAATGTCCGCGTATCCAGTTAAGTCTGCATACGTTGTTAAACGCGTGAATGTCTGCGTATCCAGTTAAGTCTGCATACATTGTTAGGAGCGTGAAGGTCCGCCTATGGTTAAGTCTGCAAATATTGTTAAAAGCGTTACGGTCCACTTATATTGTTAAAAGCTTGTTTTGTTTAAATGCGTGAAGGCCCGCATATATGGTTGTATATGTATGGTGGTACGCCCGTCCATGTTGGTTCAGAGCCGGTGGCCTGGTTACATTGTTTAGGGGCTTTAAGGCCAGTTTATGTTAAGTCTGCGCTACGAGCCTGTTTATGTTGTTTTTGAGGTAGAGGCCTGTTTCAGTTGTTTAAGTGATAGAAACCCGATTATGTTGGTTTAGAGATACCGGACTGTTTACGTTGTTTAGGAAGTACAAGGAAGATCTTGTTTTGTGTTTGTTTTTGTTCAGTGTTCAAATAAATATGGTGATATTATAAGCCCCGTCGTGACATGAATCAAATCTGCAGTTGACTTTATTGGAACATCAAGACTGAAAAAAAACTGACATAAGATTACCACTGATTACCACTTTACACCTAACGACTGAAATGACGCGATTTTGACGTAAATCCAGAAAGACTCTCATGATTTTATTCTGACTACAACAATGAAATCACTGGAAAATCGTTTAGTGTAAGGCCAGCATTACACAAGCTTATAGCCTAGTGGTTCCCAAAGATTTTCTGCAGCTTCTGCAACTTCTTACTAAACAATACAAAATAAAGTGACAAATCACACTTACAGTGGAATTGTTACAAATTTTTAATGTGTGACACTACAGTGCTCAAACTTATGCCCCCCCAGTAATACCTCCGTGCCCCAGTTAGGGGGCGCACCCCTCACTTTGGGAACCACTGATATAGCCCATGCTCTACTTGAGTCAATGGGTTACTTTGACAACTTATAATAAACCCAATAAACAAGAATCTACCGCTAAATATTTACATGGATGTATTATATTATTCTTAATTTCACTTAATTATTTCTCTATTTCAGCTCTTAATTATTTGGTGTTTACTGCTTCAGAAGTAGATGTCACTATTGCTAATAATACTCTGCAATGCAAAACAACGAAAAGAACATATTAAAATGTGTATGCCACTTGAGACGTTATTATTGTGCTTTCAAGGCCAAATATAGCTACCTACAAAAAAAACAACAACTAAAATATGTACCAGTATCTGAATGTATGTTTTAATGGACTTGTTGATTCACATTTAATGAATGGCTTATACTTTGCAACATTTCTTGATCTATAACCAAACATAGGGCCTCATTTGATAAGTCTGGCAGAACTCAGCATGATGGCTAATATTGATTTTATAGCATGTTTCATTTTGTAGTGTCAGCACCATTGTACATAATGGCTCCTCATGATGTGTTTTCTGAAAGGTCAGTAAATGAAAAATGAAATCTGCCTTTGTTTGCACAAACAAAGCCTCTACTCAAAAATCAGAACCAATGATGGGGAAAACAGGTGGGCTTTTGCAGGGCTCCACATCATACAAAGTATCGTGTGTTGTACTTGGCTGGATGTCGCACAAAATGGTCAAGAGAAAAAACAAGAATATATGATCTCCGGCACAGGAGCCAATGATGGCTATGAGTAGATATGAATAAATGAAAAAGAAATTAATGAGTAGTTCATAGACATTATTTAAGTTAAATATAATAATAATATCTATTCATAATTGTTTTTTTAGATGGTGACATAACATTTGACACCCCTCCTTGCAGAAGACTGTTGGTTCGGAAATATTCTTAGGCTGTCTTGCACGCACCGAATTTTGAGATCTACCCACAAATTTGAAAAACATTCATGCCTGATGCCTGTGAAAGCCAATCCAAACCAGAGCTACTAGAAGTAGGTTTGGGTCTTTTCAAAGTTTCACCTTCCTTACTCACTTCGAGGATATATTTACTCTGAATCTACAGTTTTACATGAGTGTTGAATTGAAGGCAAATGGACTTTTTGGTTCTTGAAAACATTTCACCTCTCATCTTACTACCTGACCTACTACCGTATGCACTTTTTGCACTTATCTGTGGTAGTGCGTCTTAGTCTATCCTTATTCATATTCCACTCTTGAAGTACAGAGTGACAGAGTATCTCTCAGCACAGTGCGTCTCAATGTCCGTTTGGGGGAATCCAAAATATTTCCATACCTTTTTATAACGATTTCCCCTTGGTGGACACGCAGGGACCAGATTAGCGATCGCAATCGCACTGACCTACATCCTTAAGCAGTGTGATCGCGGCATCAGCGCCACATGTGGGCTCTACTATTTAAGGGCATGCTAGAGCCCAGTCAGGTTGCCGCACCCCCACTATGGCAGTTTAGGGCTCACAGGCTGCAAGAGACCCTCACCTGTCTCGTTCCTACTGTTTGCCTCTGGTTCAGATTTAGGGGACAAAGGTAGGCTGGGCCCATGCAGGGGGTCAGCCCAGGTAGAGCCTGGGAGCTCGAGGTAGGACTCAGCTGCTAGGCAAGGGAAAGAAGCTACCACAGCTACCAGTTTTTCCTCGTTGCTCCCTCTCCTCCAGCCCACCGCGGCTTCTGACTTGCTCGCTTCAGCGACACGAAGCCCCTCGCGTTCTCTCTATTTGATTGGGCTTATTTAGCCCCATTATCAAGTAGTAGGCAAGGCACCCCACTCTCGCTCTCAGCTGTCCGAGTACCATGACTGACTCGCTTTGCACAGCGTTTTCTGCGCATGCACAGTTTGGGAGTGAGAGAATGCTCCGTTTCTTCTTTATAGGATCATTCATTCTTTCATTTTTTTTCGCTTCGCCACAGCACATCTAAGCACTGATCGTGGCGTTTTCCATCCCCTCTTAATTTATATGAATATATTATTCCTTTTTTTGAGTCTGGCTTTTAACGCAACGCTTAGGTTTGGCCCTAGCTCCTTAGTTTGGTTTTGCTCGTTGTTTATACAGCCCGCGTGTGGCACAACACTAGAGCACCGGACCCTGAACGACATGAGCAGGGTTTGATCCCCAGCTGCCAGCCAATATAGGTGCGAGCTTTATTTTTCAATTTTTGTTTGTGTGCATGCGTATATCCCCCACACTGTAACGGCCGAAGCCGTGGATGGGGGAAGCAGGAGAACAAACGCGAGCTTACTGGCCGGTGAGGGGGTTTATTGAGACACGAAACAGACAGACCGGTGAGACAGGGTAGGTTACATCGTGGAAACACGCCGGAGTGAGCTGTGTGGCGGTATTTGTAGTGCGGGGATGACAAGGGAAATGAACAACAGGTGGCGCGTGCTTAGCAGGTGCGGCCGGTAAGGCGTGACAGGGCCCCCCCCACGGAGTCCGAGTCGGAGCCAGGACTCCAATGCGTCCTCCAACCCGCGCGTGGTTCCGAGGTCCGGGGGGTTTTCTCGCCGGGCGAATCCCTGGGAAGAGTCCGCAGCCAATCGGGCGACCGGCGAGCATAAACGCCGCTGGAGCTGGCGAGCGGGGGTGCAGACTTGGCGGCGGCGAACGAGGGTTCCGGCTGGACGCCGGCGAACGAGGGTTTCCGGCTGGACGCCGGCGAACGAGGGTTCCGCTGGACGCCGGCGAACGAGGGCGCCGGCTGGAGACCGGCGATCGGGGTCGCCGAGGGGCAGGCTGGCGATCGGGGGTCGCCGAGGGCAGGCTGGCGATCGGGGTCGCCGAGGGTCAGGCTGGACGGAAGCCGGTGTGGTCGTGGAGGCGGGAGGCGGCAGCGGCTTCGACGGGCCCCGCCGTTAGGGCGAGCCCGTTGAGCGAGCGGATGCCGCGCGTCGAAGTCCACGCAACGGGCTCCGCGTCCGAAGCCACCTCCCCCAAGCCGGGCACAGATGTCGGCGAGGCCAAACGTCCCTTGGTGGGAGCGGGGCTCCGCGGCCAGAGCCAGTAGCTGCTGTCTCCATGTCGGTGTTTCCAAACTGTAACGGCCGAAGCCGGTTGGATGGGAAGCAGGAGACAAACGCGAGTTACTGGCTGGCAGGTGAGGTGGTTTATTGAGACAACGAAAACAGACAGACCGGTGAGACAGGGTAGGTACATCGTGGAAACACGCCGGAGTGACTGTGTTCGGGTATTTTGTAAGTGCGGGGATGGACAAGGTAAATGAACAAAGGTGCGCGTGCTTAGCAGGTGCGGCCGGTGGGCGTGACACACACACACCTATTTTTTAGTTTTATTTAATTTTTGGTTCACCCCTTCCATCTGGAGCTAACTGCATTTTGGGTCCTAATGAATCCATTTTTATTTTACACAGTTTCGCCCGTTTTTTTTAGGGCAAAAACCATAACACTTTTGAGAAATCCTTCTAAAAGAGGAACCCAGTTAAACAAATGAGACAAAAATATTATAGTTTCGTCATTTATTTTTGGAGTGGAAAATGATTCAATATTACATATTTAGTGAGTGGCGGAAAGTATGTGAACCTTTAGGATTAGCAGGTTAATTTGAAGGTGAGATTAGAGTCAGGTGTTTTCAATCAATGGGATGCCAATCAGGGTTGAGTGGGAACCCTGTTTTTATTTAAAGAACAGGGATCTATCAAAGTTCTGCTCGTCACACACACTGTTTGTGGAAAGTGTTATCATTGGCCGACCCAAAGGAACATGTTTAATGTTCATGAGTCCACCACCATCAGAAGAACACTGAACAACAATGGTGTGCAATGGCAGGGCTGCAAGGAAAAGCCACTGCTTTTCCAAAAAGAAACATTGCTGCTCGTCTGCAGTTTTGTTAAATGATCAAGTGGACGAGCCAGAAGGCTACTGGAAGAATGTTTTGTGGATGGATGAGACCAAAATAGAACTTTTTGGTTTAAAAGAAAAGCGTTATGTTTTGGAGAAAGGAAAACACTGCATTCCAGCATAAGAACCTTATCCCATCTGTGACACATGGTGGTGGTAGTTCATGGTTTTGGGCCTGTTTTGCTGCATCTTGACCAGGGACAACTTGCCATCATTGATGGGAACAATGAATTCTGGATTATATCAGAGAATTCTAAAGGAAAAATGGTCAGGGACATCTGTTCCATGAACTGAATCTCAAGAGGGTGTGTGTCATTTCAGCAGGGAACAAAGACAACCGACCCTAAAAGCACACAAGCCGTTCTACCAAAGAATGGTTACAGAAAAGTAACGTTAATGTTTTGGAATGGCCAAGTCAAAGTCCCTGAACCTTAATCCAAGGGAAAAGTTGTGGAAGGACCCTGAAGTGAGCAGCTAATGTGAGGAAAACCCCACCAACCATCCCAGAGCTGAAGCTGTTCTGTACGGAGGAATGAACTAAATTCCTCCAAGCCGGTGTGCAGGACTGATCAACAGTTACAGGAAACTTTTATGCTGCAGTTATTGGCCCCTGCACAGGGGGGGTCACACCAGATACTGAAAAGCACAGGTTTACATACTTTTGCTACCTCACTAACATGTAATATTGGATCAATTTTTCCTCAATAAATAAATGACCAAGTATAATATTTTTGTCTCTTTTTTTATCAGGTTCTCTTTATCTACTTTTTAGGACTGATGATGTTAAAAAAAATATAGAAAATTCTAAAGGATCACAAACTTTCAAGCACCACTGTTAACAGTGTATTTAATTAGAGTAGCCTAAATCTGATTACAGTAATGTCTGGTCAGCGTCCATTTTGGTCAATGTTTAACTGTTTTATTAACGTAAATTGGACACTTCACAATGGTGCATTTCCCAGCACTCATCACATGACTCCCTACCTTACGCACTGCCCGTTTCATCAGAATACGGTTTCTGTTAAACGTGTATTTATGTGTATTATCAGATTCCAATCCTAAACTCGAAATACTGTAAATCCGGCCATAGTAAAATGGGGAGTACCTGTACTGTAAATGACAGTTTTATTAAAAACATACTCAATATGTGCCATACTAGGAAGACCTGACCTGTTAATGATAAGCTGAACAACCACGATAAGGTGTTTTTACCTCTAACATGAAGCAAAGACAAAAATACACTAAAAAAAAAAACACTCAGTTATCTGCTAAAGAAAGAGACACATCCTTTTTTTCATATATTTGTTTTTCATAGTCCTCAAAAGCGTCAGAAATCCACAGGCACCACAACAGTGTTCTCTACAATTTCAAAGGAAATAACTACCTGAACGCTGCTGAACGCCGAAGAGAGTTTTGTTTTGCTAGCAGCAGATATAATGGTTAAGGGTAATAACTATGCTTTGCCACTACACTTCTATTAGATTGTAAAGCACAGCAGGCAGCAGAAGATTTCATGGCTTATTCAACAAAGCAGCATCACAATGGGGGACTGAGGGTGCCATTGAAAATTCAGCACAGCAGAACAGACAGAGATGTTGAGGTATTTTAGCAGATATGCCAAAGTTGGAGTGCGTTGCTTCAGAGACAGCATTTCTTTGTTAATCAAAAACGAAGCTACTACTGAGTGCAGAACAGATGTATGGCGTATGAACTCAATGACATCTGTAGTGCGTGAAAATCCAAGAGCAACCCCAGCAGTGCTGCACAGTAGGAGAAGCTCAAACACACACTGAGCGTTAGTCACGTCTGCCTGCTAAAGACTGAGCGTCAGCATCTGCCACAGGCTATGAAGTCTTCAGCAAAACAGATAGTGACATTATGACAGAAAACAGAAAATAATAAAAAGGGAAGATTAAGTAGCCTTTCTTCTGTGTGATTTTACTGGCAAAGGCTAAGAAGAAAAAAGCTTTGTGTATGATGAACCATTTTTTTTTAGTTCGGAAAATAAACTGTAACTGAATATTAACATTTTTCCAATTAACTACTAAAAATTCAGGTGTTGCTGGTGTCCCCGGTTCTTTCCCAGCCCCAGACCTCGGAGACCTGTGTGGAGTAGGCATGTTTTCTCCCTTTTTTCCGTGTGGGCGCTTCTAAAGTGGGAGCGAAGTGATGTGCCCTACGATGGACTGCCACCCTGTGTAGAGTTGTTCCTGCTTTGCGCCCTGTTCAAATTGGATGGTAATGTGTAATGGGTTGCATTTACACCACACATACAGTGGGGCAAAAAAGTATTTGGTCAGCCACTGGATTGTTGCAAGTTCTCCTACTTTAGAAAGATGAGAGAGGTCTGTAAATTTTCATTTCATCATAGGTTACACTTCAAACTATGAGAGACATTTGAGAAAAAAATCCAGGGGAAATCACATTTGTAGGATTTTTGAAGAATTTTAATTGTAAATCATTGGTGGGAAAATAAGTATTTGGTCACCCACAAACAAGCAAGATTTCCTGGCTCTCACAGACCTGTGTAACTTCTTAATTTCAAGCTCTATTCTGTCCTCCACTGGTTACCTGTATTAATGTTACCTGTCTGAACCTCGTTATCTGTATAAAAGACACATGTCCAGCACCCTCAAACAGTCAGACTCCAAACTCAACCATGGCCAAAGAGTAAAGATGCTGGTTTGAAGAGTTTAAGGTAAACGATGATGCTTGCAAGCTTTTGCATCCATCTTGTTTAGCTTCCCCTTGCTTTCTCCTTCCTACCCAGCAGGTACAAGGGCTGTAGCCACCTGCTGGTCTGTCCTCTATATATAGCCCCTCTTCCTGTGCACTTCCTTGGTCTGACTTCATCACACTATGGTTGTCCTTGGCTCCTGTGTCCTGGTCCTTAGTCTCCTTTGCCCCTTGTCTTGCAACCCTTTGTATTCTTAGTCCCTCTCTTCCTTTTTGTCCTAGTATTGCTCATTTTAGCTCACATTTTTTCTTATTATCCCTTTTTCCCCCCCCCATATTTTTTTTTTTTTTGTTTTTTTTTTTTTTTTGTTTTCATTTTTTTTTTTTATATTTTTTTTTTTGGGGGAGTTTCCCCCCTTTTTTCTTTTTTTTTTTTTCCTTTTTTTTTTTTTTTTATGGGTTTTTTTTTATTTGTTTTTTATTTTTTTTTTTTTTTTTTTTTTCTTTTTATTTTTTTTGATAGGGGGGGTTTTTTTTTTTTTTTTTTTGGGGCAGAGGGAGGGGCGGGGGAGAGGTAGGAGAGAGGAGCGCTTATTTTGAGTAGGAGTTTTTTTTTTTTTTTCGTCTGTGCTCCTCCTCCCTTTGTTCTCTTCTACTCCCGCTTCCATCCTCCTTTCGGCCGTTCTAATCCCCGTATCACGCTTACGATATATGTGAAGCGGTTGTGATTGCCATCACTGTGAGGCAGATGGAAGCTGACCGCTCCCTCTAGCGTCGGGAGCGTGACCTCCTGACTAGCTCCTAGAGACTGCTTAAGTTGTACCAGCTGGAAATGGTGTTCGTAAGACTGTGGTGGGCCTAGTGGTTTAAGGTGCGGACTATGAACCAGAAGGTCCAGGGTTCAAATCCCACCTCAGCCAAAAGCTGCCACTGTTTGGGGTCCTTAAGCAAGGCCCTTTAACCCAAAATTTGCTTGGATTGTAAGACTGTAAATTGTAAGTCGTCTCTGGATAAGGGCGTCCTGCTAAATGCTGTAAATGTACCTGTCCTATTTGTAAGTAGTACTCCTTTGTTGCCCCCCCACTAGCTGTATATTCTCTCTAAGCTATAAACTATATAAACTGGTTCACATCGACCAACTCAGTGAGTCTCTTGTTTCATCTCAACTGTCTATAAATATATTTTTGGCTTCCATCAAACAAAGTTATCAGGCCATCATACCATCATCCTAAGTGATACGGGCTTTCCCCTACACAGGGTTGTAACAGTACACTACTGTACTGTGTATAATTTGTGGAATTTCCATAAATTACAAATGCAGCGGCACAATAAGGAAGCTGTGTGTGGGGTCAATAAGGAAGCTGTGGTGGATGGTAATTTCTTCCACTCGTGTTCCGCGTTTTCTCTAAACAATTTACGTATCGTGTGAAAGCAGTTTTCTTGTGAAAATACCCTTTATGCATAAAAAAAATCTGTGAGTTGTTTCACAGAACATAACGCAGTCATTAAATGGCCCATAGCTGAATTCAAGGTGCATGAAACAAGCTTGTGTAAACAGGGCCTTAAAAGCAAGTCATTAATGCAGATATAACAGTTCTGAGATGTGCATGGACACACATCACCGAATAATAAAGCTCACTTTTGGATACACAGTTCACCGCAATGGCTGTAAAAAGCTATTATTTCCAGGCAGACATGGTGTAATATAGAAGGGGGAGCCATTGGACTTGCAGTTTTCACCAGCTGGGTGTTCATTCACTTACAGAAACAATTCCGATCTGCCTGCTCTGATCCTGTGTATCCATTCTGATGATATGTGGCTCTGTGGTCCAACAAATGTACCATATCTTCATTCTGACTTAAGATCCATCCGATTTGCTGCAGTCATGAGCATCAATATTTCAACAGAACTTCCTATTCCCAGGTCATGCCTGGCAAAACTCGCATTACCCTACAGTCTGTGCTGGCGGTGTAGGTTTCATTTCAAATCTGTGTGTGTTGGTGCATACTGCTCACTCCACCTAACTTAACAAGTTGTGTTTTATATTAAATAAAACACAGGATAGGCGACACAAGGAATGAATATATACACACACAGTTATCCGATTATTAAGTGCATCTAAACGCACTCAATGTTTTACTATTAATAGAGCGAGGGATGTGGTAGCCTAGCGGTTAAGATGGACTATGGGCCACAAAGTCTAGGCTTCACTTCCCACCTGCTGCCACTTTTGGATCCTTGTGCCCTTAACCCAAAACTGTTTGGATTGTAAGATTGTATCAGTTGTAAATAGCTTTGGATGAGTCTGCTAAATGACATAAATAAGATCTATATAAAAAAGAACTTTTTAAATATTTAAAAAGTGGAGCTAGGTTGCTAAAGGAACACAAACTACATTTCCTATGATTCAGATACATGTGAGGACATACAGACTAGCTCAAATACACACACCAGTGCGAGTCAACTCAAAGTGCTTTATTTACACAGTTCACTAATCCCATCTAGACACAGCCTTTTCATCTATAGGACTCTTTAACAGTCTCTCTAACAGTGTCTCCAAGAATCAACCGTACAGTGGGGCAAAAAAAGTATTTAGTCAGCCACTGATTGTGCAAGTTCTCCTACTTAGAAAGATGAGAGAGGTCTGTAATTTTCATCATAGGTACACTTCAACTGTGAGAGACAAAATGAGAAAAAAATCCAGGAAATCACGTTGTAGGATTTTTAAAGAATTTAATTGTAAATCAGGGTAGAAAATAAGTATTTGGTCAATAACAAAAGTTCAACTCAATGCTTTGTAACATAACCTTTGTTGGCAATGACAGAGGTCAAACGTTTTCTGTAAGTCTTCTCCAGGTCTGCACACACTGTAGCTGGTATTTTGGCCCATTCCTCCATGCAGATCTCCTCTGTTGTGGTTTTGGGGCAACACGGACTTTCAACTCCCTCCACACATTTTCTATGGGGTTGAGGTCTGGAGACTGGCTAGGCCACTCCAGAACCTTGCAATGCTTTTTATGGAGCCACTCCTTCGTTGCCCGAGCGGTGTGTTTGGGATCATTGTCATGCTGGAAGACCCAGCCACGTTCCATCTACATGGATACATGGCCCCGTTCATTCTCCCCTTAACATGGATCAGTCGTCCTGTCCCCTCTGCACAAAAACAGCCCCAGAGCATGATGTTTCCACCCACATGCTTCACAGTAGGTATGGTGTTCTTGGGATGCCACTCAGCATTCTTCTTCCTCCAAACACGACAAGTTGAGTTTTTACCAAAAAGTTTTATTTTGGTTTCATCTGACCACATGATATTCTCCCAATCCTCTTCTGGATCATCCATATGCTCTCTGGCAATCTTCAGACGGGCCTGGACATGTACTGGCTTAAGCAGGGTGGCACGCCTGGCACTGCAGGATCTGAGTCCCTCTCGGCGTAGTGTGTTACTGATGGTAGCCTTTGTTACTTTGGTCCCAGCTCTCTGCAGGTCATTCATCAGGTCCCTCTGTGTAGTTCATACCAATGCTTTGTTCATACCAAAATACCAGCTACAGTGTGTGCAGACCTGGAGAAGACTTACAGGAAACGTTTGACCTCTGTCATTGTCAACAAAGGTTATGTTACAAATTTTTGCTCATCGTTCTCATGATCATTTTGACCCACGGGATGAGATCTTGCGTGGGGCCCCAGATCGAGGGAGATTATCAATGGTCTTGTATGTCTTCCATTTTCTTACAATTGATCCCACAGTTGATTTATTCACACCAATCTGCTTGCCTATTATAGATTCACTCTTCCCAACCTGGTGCAGGTCTACAATTTTCTTCCTGGTGTCCTTCGACAGCTCTTTGGTCTTGAGGTTGGAGTCTGACTGTTTGAGACTGTGGACAGGTGTCTTTTATACAGATAAAGAGGTCAAACAGGTTACATTAATACAGGTAACGAGTGGAGGACAGAAGATCTTCTTAAAGAAGAAGTACAATGTTGGACTGGTGGTAGCCTAGTGGTTAGATTACTGGACTATGGACCAGAAGTCTTGGTTAAATCCCTACATCTGCCAAGCCACACTGTGGGCCCTTGCGAAAGGACCCTTAACCACAATTGCTTGGTTGTTAACGTATCATTTGTAAAGTCGCTCTGGATGAGGGGTCTGCTAAATGCTGTAAATGTAAATGTAAGTTACAGGTCTGTGAGAGCCCAGAAAGAAATCTTGGCCTTGTTTGTGGGTGACCCAAATACTTATTTGTCCACCATAATTTTACAATTAAAATTTTTTAAAAAATCCTACAATGTGATTTCCTGGATTTTTTGTCTCATTTTGTCTCTATAGTTGAAGTTACCTATGATGAAAATTACAGGGACCTCTCTTCATTTAGTAGGAGAACTTGCAGGGAATCAGGGGCTGGAAAATACTTCTTTGCCCCCCTGTAGCTTTTGTACATGATTAGGGAGGGGCCCAAACATGAACTGGCGGATGAACCAGCAAAACTGGGCTCTGCCTTCTCTATCCCACGTACTCAGCATCATTGGTGGATTTTAGTTATTTATTTATTTATTTTTGCATAGGTAGGCTTCTGTGTAGCCTGTTGATGGTATGTGTGGTTTCATCGGGATCTGGGCTAGTTCTAAATAAAGTCTATGCAATTTTTTATTTCTTTTCTTTTTTTGTACTGGAAGTCAAACACTTACGATGTATGAGGATGATTTAGACGTGGCGTGATTGTCCAATGAATTTGCTTTAAAGAAAAGTACATAAAAAAGCTTCAGGAGGGTAAAATTCTGCCGTCTCGGTGGGTCACTTGGTAGTCTTGGTAAACAAACAGAAGGGCTCCAGAATAAGCACCCAGATCCAGACTGCCAGATATGATAGATAATGCGTTGTAGGCAATTTCAAAGAAGATTGCTTTCCAAGCTGGTTTTGAAGAACTTCAGCTTTTGTTCATGTCATTTTGTTCTGTATGTGCACTATATAATAACATAAAGGAAAGAGGAGAACCGAAACATGCATGTATTGTGAGGAAATTGAGGTGTTGCTTTTCCTCAAACAATACTGGGGATTTCACATTGCTTTCCGCAACTTTGGCAGCTTTAAATGTGTCGAAATCTCAATTCCCAGGGGAGTAGCTTAGGTGTCAAAATGAGCCATAAGGAGAACCCATCTGCTGTTAAGTGATCAGAAACAGACAAAGACATAAAGAGGGGGAAGAGACAAAAGAGAGAAGGAAAGAGGCAGGGTAACTGTTAGAACAGATGTAGAGCGAGATCAAAGGGCACTGCTTTACAGCAGACTTGCTGGATTCCATGATCAGATTGAGACCACTAACAGACTGCACCATATTCCCTGCAGGGGAACACACACACACACACACACACACACACTGAAATTTCTGTACTCAAAACTGAATAAAACCTACAGTATAAACTCTAAACTCAAGTTACATGTAGGTTTATTCCATAATTGCAGAATTTAGCCCATATATTTAGCCCAGGTACAGTGGCTCAAACAACATGTGAAGGACAGGGGCCAGCCTGAGTAAAGCAGAGTAAGAGATGGCTCCCTTGTGACCAGTCCCTAATATGTCTCTATCAGTGCCTTGTTTGTCCTTCACTAAGACTTTCATTTTGAGATGCCTCAGCAGAGAAAATAGATTGTAAAAAAATCATTGCATGAAGTGATATAATTTCAACCCCAGTAGTTTGGAATACTATTTCTTTATTTCTAGTTCAATTCATCATACACCCATATTATTTATTATTGACTGAACTTAATCATTGAGTATTTGATTGATTGATCGCATTTAGCAGATGCTCTGTATCCAGAGTAGCCTACAAACTGCAGAATATTTCAATTGGCAACTCAAACACTGGAGCAAAAAGGGCCTGTCTCCAGTGCTACCCTGGACCCTGGTCAATAGATTCAGTGCTGGTTGCATGAAAAAACTTGGAAACCACCTTAAGTTTAAACCCTAAGAGGACGTTTTCCTTCCTAAGGGGAATTTACCAGCGGGTGTTAAGTACGTTTCACTAAACTAACGAAAAAAAGCCTAAGAGGCATTTATTGTAGTGACTAGGGCTGCAACAACCAACGATAAAATCAATAATAATAATTATTAAAAGCGTCGACACGGAATTTCATTTATCGATTCGTTGTGTGCATGATTATGGCCCCCGCCTTATAATATCCGCTTACGTTACTTGCGGCACTTGCGGTCAGCGCTGGAAAAAAACCACGAGCGATTGATGGAGCGAGGCGCGGGTTTAAACAGGGGTAGCTAAAACGGGGGTTTTCAAATTCGTTTACCGTATTTTCAGGACCATAAAGAGCACGGATTATAAGGCCGCGATATCAACGATACGGCTGCTAATGAGATCTATTTTCATTTAATAAAAGCGCACCGGGTTATAAGACGAATTAAATTGAAACAAAACTCTGAAGTTCGTCGGAAGTCAGTTGGTCTTTACCGGCGCAGGGCGTCTTTCGTGCTCCTCCAACTTCGTACCATTGATTAGTAATGTTGAATTCCCCGCAGCTGCTCTATGTCCATTGTTGTACGCGTGGAATGATAGCGTGAGTTTGAAATCCGCTTCGAAAATGAATAGAATGAATGCACGTTACCCTAATGATGAAGCACTACCGTATTACTCTGCTGATGCTTCAGTAAGCTCGTACCGTACGAAGGCCGTGCTAAAAAACCTTTTGACCGATGTATGAGCGCCGTTGTACCATCTCAACCGGTTCTAGGTAAGGAAAGCACAACCAGAAGTAATTCATACATTAGACGCACCGCCATTTTTAAGGCGCACTGTCACATTTTTGAGCAAGTTAAAGGATTTTAAGTGCGCCTATGGTCCGAAAAAATACGGTATAAAAAACATTCCCGTCAACACAAGCACTGTTAAACAAAAAACTGAGCCCACATGAAACAGCAAAAAAAACGCACACAGTCGCTTGTCAAGGCAGCCAAACCAGCAGTCCTATCGCCGGCGCGAAGCAGCTCACTCAACGACAACAAGGCAACGTCCTTGCATACGAAAATTTCTCGCCATTGTTCTTCAACAAACACTTCGTTTTGAAAGCTGTCCAACCAACGGAGAGGTCCGGACCGGTGGGTCTCGTCCCAAACCGGCGATTGCTGGGGTGGGAACTGCTATGTGATGGTTCGTAGTGGACCCTCCGTTAGAGCATTCTGATGCCTCTGTCTTCAGTGTTGTAATGAAAAAAGTCATAATTGTACATTTATTTGTAGATTGTAACAAGTTCGAACATCAGCCATGTTACCGGCTTGGCACTATTTTGGGTACGTCCGCTATGCAGAAAATCGCCCCTTCCTGGAAAACAAGGAGATAAGGGCGCACAAGTGACATTACACGACAAGAAACTCCGTTTTCAGTGGTGTCGTCTGGACTGGGAAAACGGGAAGTTTTTTGCTTGTAACGTTCATTTGTGCGCGTTATCTCCTTTTCCTGTGGACCAAACGGTCAAAAGCATAGAAAAAGCTACGTATTTAAAAGACCCGTGTTCGTGTGGACAGGGCCCATAGTTCTAAAAAGAGAGGGCCAGCTTTAGCCAGGAGCATGTTGACATGATCACATTTTTGGAATTGCAAGGCAAAGTTCCTAAAGAAAGGGAGTGAATGAGTTTGTATGTAGCGTTTGCATCAGAGATGCACTTATTTTTCTTTATTACTTACTTTGTTATTTTAAATTTATTAATGAATTTAATTATTTATTCATCTTATTGTAAGCACCTTATTTGACTCTGGTATTAATGTTATTATTATGAATAAAGACATGGAAAAGTTTTTTTTTTAACCCGATTCATTCGATTATCGAAAAGCATAATCGACCGAAGTAATCGATTATTAAAATAAATCCGTTAGTTGAAGCCCTAGTAGTGACTGGGTTTGTTGCCGTACAAGTCCCCGGTTTCCATGCCAACACTCCTTCGGGAACGCCACCCCCAAACTGAACCACCACTGGTGGGCCCTGCATTAACGGTTTTCCCCCCACGCTGGACAAACAATTTCGCCACCCCCCAACCGAAACGTGAACACCCTTACACAAACACCCCCCCACCCCCAAAACGAAAAGCACAAGGGAACAAGGACAACCACAAGAGCAAGAAGAGGAAGAAAAGAAGAAGAAGAAGGACGAAGAAGAAGAAGAAGGAAGAAGGAGAGGAAGAAGAAGAAATAACCAACCGCACGGAGGAAGGAAGAAGCGAGGAAAACCACATAAGAAGAGAAGAAGAAGAAGAAGAAGAAGAAGAAGAAGAAGAGAAAAAGAAGAAGAACACAACCCGCACCGAAGAAGGAAGAAGAAGGGGCGCCAACAGAAGAAGAAGAAGGAGAAGAGAGAAGAAGAAGAGGACGTAAGAGAAAAACAGCAACAGCCCCGAGGAAAGAAGAAGAGCAACCACAAGAAGAAGAAGAAGGAAAGAAGAAGACGAAGCAAGAAGAAGAAGAAAAGAAGAAGAAACAACCGCACTAAGAAGGAAGGAAGAAAAGGGCGACCACGAAGAAGAAAGGAAGAAGAAGAAGAAGAAGAAGGAAGGAAGGAACACAGCAACGGCCAACCGAGGAAAGACAGAAGAGCAAACACCCAGAAACAGGGAAGAAGAAGAAGAAGAAGAAGAAAGAAGGAAGAAAATAAAGAAGAGATAAGCAGAAGAATAAGAAAGGAAACACAGGCAACGGCACCGAGGACAAGAAGAAGAGCAAACCACAGAACAGGAAGACGAAGCAGACGAAGAAGTAGAAGAAGAAAAAAAGAAAGAATAAGAATAAGAAGAAGGATAAAGGAACACAGAAACTGCACCTAGGACAGAAGGCAGAGCAACCACAGAAAGGAAGAAGAAGAATAAGAAGTGAATAAATAATACTAATAAAAAAGAAAAATAATAATAATAATACATCAACCTTACCTAGTGAATAATAAAATAATATTGATCACATAATAATAATAATAATAGTAATAATAATAATTAATTCTCACATTGTAAATAATAACAAATAATAATAATAATAATAATAATAATAATAATAATAATAATGATAAATGTATTTGAGGTATCATTATTTTATATTTAAAAAAATTATATATATAATTATATATATAAGAATATATATATATATATATAAGAAGAAGAATTATTTTATATTATATTTTATTTTCATTTTAAAGAGGAAGACAAAAAATCTTCATGTTCACCTTTCAAACCCTAGACCCTTATATAATTCTAACTGAAGTTACCGTTAAGTAGCGATATGCAAAAAGTAATGGTTTACTGAAGGGAACATTTGATACTTAAGGGAACATTTAAGGTTTTATGATGATTTTCCTTAAGACAGCCCTCAGTTAACTCTTAAGACATTTTGTTTCCTTAACACCCTTAACATTAAGAGATGTTTATGGCCAATCTTGAGAGAAAATTTCACTTAAAGTATTTTATGCGCAGTAACCATAAAAGCATCTGGAGAAAATGTTTAAGTACAGAAGGACATTTTCCTTCGTGCCAGTCTGCCACTGAAACTAGACGCCATATGTGACTACCCAAATGAAACACTGCCATTCGTAAATTGGCTGGACAACACTTGAGATAAACACATTTATGCTGGCCAAGATTGTGTCAAATCCTAAATTGAACGTCAAAACGTTGAAAAACGGATGTGATTAGCAACAGGTAGCGGTTAGGAATTCAGTCTTATTCAGTACCACAGCTTAAATTTAGCCACCTGGACTTCACATGCAGGACACAAGGGACAGCCATAGAAGATTAAGTACGATCACAAGATAGTGTAATTCTAAGGTCACATGATCATTTCCTTGATCATTTGTAACAATTCACACACTCTCATACACAAATATCAGTGAAATGTATATTTACAGCATTTATTAGACACCCTTATAGTGTCTAATAAAGAGTGTAGTTGTAGCTGAAGGTGGCAACACTAGCTTTTTTTAATCATCTTAAAATGAAACACGCTAAGCAGTACTACGATAATGATGTGCGGTGCATGCAGTGGTGAAACAGCGACAGGTGTTAAAAGTAAATCCACAGGGTCACCTCACATTCAGAAAGGTTTGCGTGAACTTCATGTGACGAGAAATCTAGTAGATGGAAGAACCTAACAAATGTCATTTGTAAGCACATGACCCCACAGTAGGAAAGGAGCTCGTCAGAATCCTTTGAGGTATGTAGTGCAAAAATAAGCACTTTAGCTCAGCCGAGGTGCCTCGTTTGTAGGGTGAATGCTGGCACACAACGAAAGAGATTTGCTTTTGCTGCTGTTTTGACGTTGGGTGTTTTATATTTTTATTGTTATACTGCAAATGTATGTTGAGAGGTTGTCCAAACATCTTATTAGAAATATATAGCTTGTTATGTCGTAAAGCCTTATGGGATACTGTGTGTAACAGTGCTGACTAAATAGCCAAGATACTACAGTATTTCCCATTCTTCACGGACACATATGGGAACGGATGCGGTGCATACCTGTACATTCTGATTATATACAATTTCATATTTCATCTGTAGTGTATGGGAAATACCCAGTGACAATAATACAAATATATGCGTTCCCGTAATAAGCATAAATTGACTGTTCTACCAAACACTTTCCCCATGATTTCCTCAGCACTGGTAGGTTTGTTGAAATGACTGTTGGTGGTAATCACCCATAGACTACACTGGACTGTTGCTGTCAGCATCACTAACACAACAAACCTACTTAAACACACCTTACTATAAACAAAGTGCAGGGGGTTACTGAATAACACAACCATTGTTCATTAGATGAGGAAAAACACACAGTGTTCATTTGAGCAAACTACCGACACCAGCGTGCAGGTAGTTTAACAAGTCTGACCTTCCATAGAAATTTGGTCCGGTAGGGTTACTTGGTGGGAGATAACGGAACCTCCGGAAAGCTGTTAAAAAGCAAACTCACCTGTGTTTTGTTAATCCGTCTATGTAGATTTTAGCCACCGGCTCAGAGGAAACGACGGTGAGGAAGACTCTGAGAAAGACTAAGAGAAAGAGTCGGAGAAACAGTGCGCTGAGCTGCGCTACCTTACGTTATACGGCTCAAGTGATGGAGCAGAGCTGGAAGCGCGTGCACTGGCGCGCGCCCCAGAAAAGAAACTGATATTAGTGTCCGTACTGCAGGGTCCGTACTGCATACTACTGTACTAACTAGCACAGTATGCCGGCTTTGTTTCCACACCGTAGAGTGTACTGTTTAGTTCAGAAGTGTGCTTTAGCGCTTCTCCTGTTCGATGTTCATTCAGAAATTGTGTCTAGTTATGTTCTCGTAATTAACAAGTAGGCTATTATTTATGAATTATTCGAGAATTATAATGAAAAATACATAAAATAAGTCAAATAGGCTGCATAGCTTACTTTATTGTTATATTAGGCATATTCAAGCAAAAACATGCACGCTTTATGCTAACTGTGAGCTCTGGTCTTAGGCAAAAAGTGTGATTAGTAATAATAATTAAGAACTAAGTTAGTGTAACAATAGCTTGTTGTAAGTTGTATACATCGTATAAACTATGATAAATAATTAGTCTGTTTTAGCCAATTAAAACCTCTATTAATTCTTTACCATTAGCTACTATGCGCTTTTAAACGTCTGCATTACGTTCTCTGAAACAGGACATTGACCAAAATGGATGTTGAGCAAACAATCACATAGTGATTCATTTTAAACAATAAATATGAACTAAAACACAAAATGAAAACATTTATACAATACTGCACAGTAGGCTACAACACAGCCCAGGAAAAAATGTACTGTGAATGTTCATAGTAAAGCTGTGAATTGCTTGACAGTTTTAATGTAAGTTCACAGTTTGACCATGAAGTTCACAGTTCTACTATGAATTTTTGATGATAATTTGGCCACTTCATGGTTCTACTGTGAAATCTCATAGTACAACTGTAAACTTGGTGGACTATGAATTTTTATTATAATTTGGCCACTTCATGGTTCTACTGTCAAATTTCACATTACATTTTTTCCTGAGAGTAATTGTTAACGAAAACAAAAATGAGAAGAACTCTACCACATTGTTTTCTGCCTTCAAGACAGCGATTCTCTTTTTTGTCTCTTTTCTGGCGTTACAAGGGTTCGCAAGTACTAGCTTCCTGTCATTCAGACGTAAATAAGATGTATACAAGACAGACTTCTAATTTCCTTTCATAAATCTTAAGACCTCGGACATAAAAGCTAATGGAAGTCGATTGAACAGATGTTAAATGGCGCATACCTGTAATTGCCGCTGTGTTGGTACTGTGGTTAGCCTTACAGCTCCAGAGTCTACCAGCCTGACTGTTGCTCGTGTGAAATTTGCATGTTCTTCCCACATCTGCATGGGTTTCAATCCACAGACATGCGTTGTGTCTCTAAAGTGTCCAAGTGTGAGTGAGTGAGGGTGAGTGCATGTGCCCTGCAATGGACTGGCGACCTTTCTTGGTTTAGTTCCCGTCTTGTGCTCTGGCTCCTTGTAAAACTGCATTGGTATAAGTGAGTATAGAACATGAATGAATGATTGAATGCTGCTGTGTTAAACCTCCATCTTAGGCTCTACGAAATATAGTGTTGACTGAGTCTCTTAATATTTGATAGTGTAATAGGGATTTGCTGTGCCTTTAGGATCTTCAGAATAGCTGCAGCTGGCCTAACAAAGACCAGCGATGTGGTTTTTGTCAGCAGCCCCTGCAAGATATTTAGATTTTTTTGGAGCTGATTTTCTTACTCATTTACCTTGGGACTTACAAAACTGCGTATTGTAGCTATATAACTGATACACTAGATATCTGTCACTCCTGGTTCTGTTTAAGAGCTTGTTTTTAGACTTGTGATGGCAGATTAGTTGGTGTGGCAGGTTACCAACTAACGACTAATATTTTAAGAAAAACAAAAACAAGACACTTTGGAAGATATTGAACACTCAGACATGTATTAGTTTGAGTTTTGTATCAAACATGGTTTTATTTTTGCTGTGCAGCAGTAAGTAGTGATGAGAAAATGGTGGCACGGGTTTCAGGAGTCCATTTTCTTAGTTACTGCTAATTTTCTGACTAATGATTTGTTGTTAGGATCATTAAAAGCTTAATGTTTAGCTATTTTATTTTTTGAAGAGTTTCCAGAACTTGAGATTGGCAACAATAATGTAGCTGAGTGTAGCTGGAAGGTCTTTGGAGCAGGTGGTATCAGAAGAGAATAGTCACAAGAGAATAGACATCTCATCTCTGGATCTCTCTGAAACCCTCAGTGACTCTCAATATGACACTTTCAGAAACTCTTGGTAGAATTTTGTTAATGCCATACACTTTCTGTTTCTTACAAATACTATGAACAATACTCCGATAAAGCCTGTGAAATCTTTTTTTTATCCTTCTAATTTGTCATGGAAGGCTTTTGAAAACACATGTCAAATAATAGCAAATTCTATGCGCTACCCTACTAGTAGTGGAATTCTTGGGTAAGACAAAACATTACAAACCACTATGCTCTAAATTAAAGTGCCATTTGGTTGCCACTTGGCTGCCACTGCCTGTAAATCTACAATAACACAGAATTTGCCATTTAACTAAGGCCAATGATGAATTGAAAAGTCTACAGGATACAAGAATAGTATGAACCTACTATCCAAAATATGTCATAGCAGTGATTTAAATGCCCAAGTACCATTGAAAAGAAAAGAAAAGAAAGTATAAAAAATGAAACAGCAGGAGCAGTAGGCAGCAGGCTGATCAGTAGGGGTGTGAGAGCTCTGGATCTCAGCAGGGTTCTGCAGGACCCCCTGCCAGGAACTCCGCATTATCAGAAATAGTCTCACACACCCACCTACTCCCTCACTCTCTGAGCTCCTCCCTGAACTGCTGCACTAATTTACACACAGAGCGCTGGGGCTGTCGCTGGCAAGCCTACCTACTTTTGAGGCTTTGCAGTGCCTTTACAAACTGTACAGCTCTCATACACTAAGGCTAAACTAGCAGGACTTAAAAGCTATGGTAGGTAGCTGTGTAGAAATGCACTCACTAACTTTGATTATATGATTTATCCTGATCTGGACTGAACTGGGTCTGCAACCCAGGTCATGTTCAGAGTAGTCTATCTGCCCAATGGCATGTTATTGAGAGTGGGAGGAAACCAACACTCAAATCTACTTCTCCCATCTCACAACAACTCCCCGCACAGTGTTTACACAGGCAAACGAGTGCCACTCTGCAAATCGTGGCAACCACTTCTTATAAGTGGCAGGTGGTGGACTTTGGCGTCAAGAATTCATCCGGGAATAGGAACTGACTAGGCTCGTCATGCCCATCCACAATCATGTGTCTTCTGATCAGTCTTGCCACAAGAGGGTGTAAAAATGCTTCCCTCGATGCCCTATAAAAAGGCTCTCAAAGACTACTTTGGGTAATGTACCTCTTGGTAAGAGATCGCCGACTGCTAGAGATGCCTCTACGACACACTTGGAAGCATTTTGCCCAGTTGACAGACTTTGAGAGGGGGGTGCATCATTTGACTGAGAAAAGAAGGATGGTTATTTCGATGAATTGCCTTACAGTAAGGCCATTCTGACCCTAGCTGTTAGGTGGTGTTGGGAGCAGTGGTTGTGTGAGGGCACGGCGAACATGCTCCGGACAGACCAACAGGAGCACTTGTTCCACCGACAAACACGAGTAGCTCCCACAATTTTGATGGCCACCATCCAAACGCAAGTGGCCACCCCTATCTCTGCCCGGACTGTTTTCAGGCGCTTAGCAGAAGAAAATTGTGTCGTCACGGCACCCATTACTTGTCTTGCCATTGACAGCCAGCCACTGTCTCTTTAAGCTAGGTTTATACTTGACGCGTCTGAACGAGAGCGTGGGTGGGCAGCCAAAATAACGTAACAGAACAGGCACGGATGTACAGGCATTTATATTAAACACCTATGAGAAATCATACAGATACTCAAATGACTTAAAAGTTCGAAAAATACTACAACAACGGAAGTGTCAGGTATAAAGTCCTACAGTGCTCGCTCAGAGTCGTGTGTGGAACTCTCAAGCAAAAGTATAACCAGGGCTTTAGTTTGCAGTGTCACCAATGAAAAACCTGAATTGCTATTGGAACCAAATCATATTTAGCGACAAATCCAAGTTCTGTTTGGGATCCGACGACGGTCGGGTTTGAGTGTGAAAGCTCCATGGTGAGCGCTTCAATCGTGCCTTTGCTGTTCACTGACACACTGCCCCGACTTCTGGTGTGATGTTCGGGGGAGCCATAGCATACGACAGTCGGTCACCCCTAGTAGTGATACGAGGGACACTAACAACTCAGCGATAGGTGTAGGGCATCCTGCAGCCACGTGTTGCCTCTCATGGCAGGGCTTCCAACTGGCATTCTGCAGGAGGATAATGGTCACCTACACACAGGAAGTGTTTCCCAGGGATGTCTCCACCAGACTGCAACATTTCCTTCCAGCTTCAGTAACCTATGAGTGTGTAGGATCTACAGGCCCAGCTGCAACATCTGTGGTCAAATGTGCCACAGGATGCCATACGGAACCCGTGTCCATCCGTATTTCACCTTGTGTCCAAGCAGGAAGCGGCTCAACAGGATACTAGAGCCTTTTTCAACTGTACAGCCCTACCGCCCTACAATGGACTGGCATCCCATCCATAGCAAGCTTATGCTTGTGGCATGTTCTCTGGGGAGAGGCGTCAGAGCTCCTGCCATGCTGATCAGAAAAAATGCTGATATTTGCTAGTCTTGCAGTTGTTCATGTTTTCCCTATCAGCAACCCAATGTATAAAAATAATCAATAAAACAATGCAGAAAATCAAGAGCAAAAAACCACACAAGTTATTTCCTGTGAAGACATTGCAAAATATATTTAACAATTAAATGTGATTGTCAAGAGAACCTTTTTTTTTTTGCTAAAATACTGTGCATCTCAAACAAGTGCCAAAATGAGAGCAACACATATGTACACACATTATATACTGTATTTACATATGAATTTACAAAATCTCACAAACAAGACAAGGTTAGGACACAGACACTGTGGATAATAATAATAATAGCTTTGGTCTGAGAGAGCTTTTTGATTTGAGACATTTTTCAGCTGGGATTTTACTGTGGAATTATGTTAACAATAACTTTTATTCAACGAGGATTGTTTCTTCTGTGTTTGGAACATCTTCACATGGAGTTAGTATTTTTTTCATCTTAATCTCGATCTACTACAGTTGTGGCATGTGTGCACTTGTTTCCTTTCTTCGTTTGTGGTAAACCTTTCTTCACATTGAGAAAAGAATGGGAAACTTGATCATAAAGTCTAAGAGCAGTCACTTAGGCAGTAATAAATAAACATTTGGCTGAAACGGAAACTGATTTTTTTTTACACACAAAGCTGAAACCCCAAAACTGAAAGCATTATGTTTTGCATTTTTCCTTGTGTTTTTTAAATGACATACAATCCTGTACAAAAGTCTTAGGCCACCATTAGATTATATACACCATTGTTTTAGGAACAGTATAATGACCATGTATAATTATCACAGTCTCCTTATTAGAATACACCCAGGAAATACAGGAAATGTGTATGCACTATTACAAAACTGACAAAAATCAGAAAAACAGCATCTATAGCCTACAGTGGCAAGTATATAATGTGACCTCCTTACACTAGAGCAATAATAGCATCTGCCAAGCTGACCCTTCTACATTCCAAAGAAGTTTGACCAGGATTGGTCTTTTTGGAACGGTAGCAGCCAAGAAACAAAAAGAAGGTCACACTAAATACTGACTTTTGCCTGCAGAAGCCATTTTATTCTGAAAAAAAAATTAAGACTGGGAAATACCTATATATGGTCATTATACCATTGCTAAAACAAATAAAATCTGATAGTGGCCTAAGACTTTTGCACAGTACTGTACATTAAGGGTACCGCACGACAGGTCGCTTAACCAATTTCTGTGGAGAACGTGAAATGATTCCACATAGCCAACATTTTTGTTGGTCTAATTGTTTTAAGATCAATTCCAGACTGCATCCTAGAATTTCTCACACTCTCACCTCAGCCCTGTGCTGCCAGTGATCCCATCTTTCTAAAGTGGTTTCCCTTAGTATTCTGTGCATCAATATTGATGCACCCTTTCAGAGAACAGAATACTTTGAGTCAGTTGTTGCAATGTGAAGTTACAGCAGTCATAGGTTTTACAGGCTGATTGTCAGTAACTGCCCTTAGCCTAGCATTATAACGGAGTTAGCATGTGGTTTTCCATTCGTTCCTCAGCACTGATGATTAGACCTAGACTACAGCTGCAGTGACAGAGGTGATTAGTTGCAAGTCCTTTCAAACATACACACGCACACACCGAGACATCTAGCAGATGCTCTTATCCAACTGATACAATCCAAGCAATAGTGGGATAAGGGCCTTACTCAAGAACCCAACAGTGGGGCTTGGCAGAGGTGGGATTTTGAACCTTATGCTCCACAGTCCAGCACCTTAACCAACAGGCCACCACAGCCCTACTATTAGAAGTGCTCAATTCTGTGCAAAACAAGTCTGTTTTATCCAGTACACCGTGCAGATCATACGCGGCATGTTGAGATACACTGATAAACACACAATCTCTGAGATGACACAGTTGTGACAATGAGGTGTTCTGCTGTACAACCCTGACGTCAGGTGGGACAAACAATGGGGAGACACTTAGCTAAGTTCATTATACCTGTGCCATACCTGAAGACCGAACACTGTTGATTGCTTTTCTGTTCGCAGACCGCACTGACACTGATACGAGGACTTCTTTGAAACTTCGGATGGTGAAATAGTGACATCTACTGGTCGTGCAGCAGATTATCTCATATTAAGGTGCGCTCCAGTTACTACAGCACGGTTTGAGGCATTAACATCTGAATGGCAGTGAGAGAAAAATGTGTTAAAGTGACTACTTGGAGCTATACAGATTTTCTCCCAACAAGAGAACACGTCATGTTTCATGTTCCTAGGATGACTGTACTGACTGTAGCTCAAGGCACGTGTCCAACTTTTACAGGACAAAAGTTAAAAATACCAGCAAAAATGTTATGACTCGTGCAAGTTCGCTCTAATATTTGAGTTACAGTACTGTCCAAAAATATTAGACCACCATGAGATTAGATTATACCATTGCTAAAACAATGGTTTATGACCATACATAATTATTTCTCAGTATCTTTATCAGAATACAATCAGAAAAGGTTTCTACAGGCTACAGTGGTAAGTATTTAGTGTGACCTCCCCTTTACACTTTGCACCTTCATCGGAATGCCATGTTGGCTCATGCACAGTCTGCAGAAGCTTGATCAGGAATGGTATTTTTGTTGGAAGGGTAGCAGCCCAGAAACCACTTTTTCGAAAGGGGAACAAGGGTGAGAAAGCTAAGATATGCTAAAGGGTCACAAAGGATTCAAAGGAAGATCAGTGGAAAAAAGAGAATTCTGGATGACAAATATGCTTATATGGTCATTACACCAGCATTGCTAAAAACATGAAACCTAATGGTGGCCTAAGACTTTGCACAGCACTGTAATCGTCTTAAGTTTCCCATTAAGACGGCACTAGTCTAATGCATCCGTTACTCTGTAATAATTCAGTGACTTTATCAGATCTTGCATCACAATTCACGGTGACTTCTTAAACCAAAATACAAATTGTTCGTTTTATCAGGCAGGAGATAATGGCCTGCACATGCCGTTACCTCAGTCATGCAATGGAGTGTTAGTGGGTTTATGTGACAAAATCTACTGCCACACAGTAATGAGCCAAGCATACAAGGAAGCATTCAAATTTGTTTCTGCTTCCTGTTTGCACACTACTATACTTACTATATAAAAACACTAGTAACCTATAGCAATTCTCCTTATGTTTTATATAGTAAGTACAATAGTGTGCAAAAGTCAAAGATCACCATTAGATTGTTTCAACAAGGCTGTAAAGACCCTTTAGGATTATTTCTCAGTCTCTGTATTAGAACACAACCAGAAAATACAGGAAATATGCATGCGGTATTAAAAAAAACATAAATTTAAAGAAAAAACAGCTTCTATAGGCTACTGTGGCAAGTATTTAGTGTGACCTCCCCTTACACTTACAATAGCAGCATCTGGGATCATCATCGGGATGCCAAGTTAACCCTTCTACAGTCGGAAGAAGCTTAATCAGGAATTGAATTTTTGGAAGGGTAGCAGTCAAGAAACCCCTTTTTTGTGACGGTCACACTAAATATTGACTGTTGTCTGCAGAAGGCATTTGGCTCTTTTAGTTTTATGTACACACTTTCTGTATTTTCTGCTTCTATCTAAAAAAGAGACTGAGAAATAATTATAATATTTGGTCATTATACCATTGCTAAAACAACACAACTAATGGTGGCCTAAGACTTTTGCACAGTACTGTAGAACAAATGGAAGTGTGACCATTTCGGACACAGCCCATAACTACGACTCGCTCTCCGGGTCAAGCAGCGAAAAATACAGTTAAGGGCGTCTAAAAAATCGACTTAGATGATCATCATGTTAATGTTAATGCATGGGTAACTATTTGAAGCTAAGGAAATAGAGCAAAACAAACAGAAAACTGCAAAGTCTGTTCATGTCCTGTTCTGATCTGTGCTACCAAACAAACAGTCTTCATCTCAGCTCAATACTGAACGTGTGCTTAAGCTCACAAGTTTCCCTAAGGCCACTGAACTGAAATCTCCCATGACACAAGTTTAAATCATTCTGAACTCTGGTGGGTTCTTCCCTCAAAACGCCCAGCTCTCCAAGTCTAACAGTGCTTGTTTCAGAATCACGTACGAAAACAAGGACCCACACGTTACTGACTCGGCTCGAAGGTATTAGTTCCAATATCTCAGATACAATCAGCATGTTAATCTCAGGAAATGGCCCAGAGGCACAGAAGTGGCCCAGAGTGACTAGGCCTGCTCTGCTCGGCGCACTACCCTCCCGACAGAGATGACAGAACAGCAGTGTCTAATGTTGCCCCTGAGTTTTGGCCGGAACTTCATACTTGAAGACCACGCTGAAAATCTTGCCACCCAGCCGCTCGGCAAGCCACGAGTTTTTGATGACGGCCAGCTTGAGGCTTTCACAGTTCAGCATGGCGTAGTAGTTGGTGTGGATTGCCCGGCCCATGCCCTCGATGATGACCAGGTCCGTGCCGCGCTCATGCACCACTGTAGCGAGGACTTTGTCCAGTCGACTGGAAGGCAGTTAGAAACAGAAGTGAGGAGGAGCGTCAAGAGCTACGTAACCATGACTAGAGTTTCCTTTTCAGATTCCAAAGAGATTCAAGTACACAGCCTGTGGAGTGTTTGGATGAGGATGACCAGTGCTGGTTATGAAGGCTGGTATTTGGGTCAGTAATTAAAAAAGAAAAATGATTTGTGTGACACAACTTTCAGCTCTGAAACGGACTTCAGAAAAGCTTGAAATATTATTTTATATACAGTGGTGGCCAAAGGTCAGAGACCACCAGTGACGATACTTCTGTTTTGTATTTTATTGAATTGAATACAGGTCCTTATCCTTAACAACCTTAACATTTAGAATTGATTATAATAGGAAATAGAAATCTGTCTTTTAAGTGTTGTCAGCACATTCAGCTTTGTACAGAACAAAGTATTCAATGAGAATATATCATTCATTCAGATCTAGGACGTGTTTTTTTAGTGTCCCCTATATTTTTTTGAGCAGTGTGTATCAAATATAGTGCAGCCCCAGTCTTACCTCAAGTCTAGACAAGGAGAACTGGATCCACTCTGAACTAATGTCAGCCCGTCCTCTTTTAATGCCGTCCTGAAACAGCAAACAAACAGAATAAATCACTCATTCCATCATAATAATTCTTAACAGTGAATTATACCACAGTTAGTTCTGACCCCACAAGCTGCTTGGCTCAGAGACCTTTTTACCATAGCAAAGACACCGCCCTAATAATCAGCCAAGTTATAATCACACAAGTAAAACGCTGCCAAAATGAAGGCTACAATTAGTTTATAAGTTATTTAAACTACTTAAATTTGAAAGATGAAACTTTTAATGACCAACCTGAGCTAAAGATGTGTCACCTTTAGAATTGGGAAGCACTGGAAAAGTTAAACGAAGTCAGTACTTTAAATCAAACGTCCCCGGGCTCTTAATGGATTTACAGCTCGACTGAAGAGCTACGAGACTGAAGATCAGTTTTACAGTGGGGCAAAAAAGTATTTAGTCAACAACTGATTGTGCAAGTTCTCCTACTTAGAAAGATGAGAGAGGTCTGTAATTTTCATCATAGCTACACTTCAGCTGTGAGAGACACAATGAGAAAAAAATCCAGGAAATCACATTGTAGGATTTTTAAAGAATTTAATTGTAAATCATGGTGGGAAAAAAGTATTTGGTCACCCACAAACAAGCAAGATTTCTGGCTCTCACAGACCTGTAACTTCTTTAAGAAGC
>JAJAGP010002165.1:38703-65384 GCA_025084515.1 Ancistrus triradiatus | reverse complement strand
CCCTTTTTGAGTCTTGGTCCTCCCAAGGTTTCTTCCTAGAACTAGGGAGTTTTTCCTTGCCACTGTCGCCCTAGGCTTGCTCAATTTGAGATTGGACGTAGTTATTAGGAGATAATCTAAACCTGTAAAGTTGCTTTGAGACAATGCTCCATTGTAAAAAGCGCTATATAAATAAATCTGACTTGACTTGACTTGACTCCTATTTATGCATTCCTGGTACTTCAACACCGTCTGAGCGTCTATTTCTGCGGCAAGAAATATAGTCTCTAAAAAGAGAGCCAGCTTTAGCCAGGAGCATGTTGACATGATAACATTTTTGGATTGCAATGCAAAGTTTCTAAAGAAAGAGTGTGAATGAGTTTGCATGTAGTGTTTGCATCAAAGATGCACTTATTTTTCTTTATTGTTTAATTTGTTATTTTAAATTATTAATACATTTAATTATTATTTAATTAATACATTCATTTATTGTAAGCACTCATTTGCTCTGTTATTTAATGTTATATTTCTGAATAAAGACATGGAATTTTTTTTTTTTAACCCGATTCATCAAAAAATAATCGACCGATTAACCAATTATTAAAATAATCGTTAGTTGCAGCCCTAAAACACACCGCTCGGGCAACGAAGGAGTGGCTCCGTAAAAAGCATTTCAAGGTCCTGGAGTGGCCTAGCCAGTCTCCAGACCTCAACCCCATAGAAAATGTGTGGAGGAAGTTGAAAGTCCGTGTTGCCCCAAAACATCACTGCTCTAGAGGAGATCTGCATGTAGGAATGGGCCAAAATACCAGCTACAGTGTGTGCCAACCTGGTGAAGACTTACAGGAAACGTTTGACCTCTGTCATTGCCAACAAAGGTTATGTTACAAAGTATTGAGTTGAACTTTTGTTATTGACCAAATACTTATTTTCCAACATGATTAACTATTAAATTCTTTAAAAATCCTACAATGTGATTTTCTGGATGTTTTTTCTCATTTTGTCTCTCATAGTTGAAGTGTACCTATGATGAAAATTACAGACCTCTTTCATCTTTCTAAGCAGGAGAACTTGCACAATCAGTGGCTGACTAAATACTTTTTTGCCCCACTGTAGTCCCATCAACAAATATGAACTGAATCAGCTTCATCACTCAGAAAGACGTTGTTTGCTGGAGTTAAACTCATTAAATACCATTCGCGGCTGATCTGACAGGCATGTTATCTGTAAGTCCAGCTCATAACCCAGTGAAGCTGCTGATGCTCTATAGCTAACTCTAGCGTTACATTTTTGACTGATAACATTAACATTAAGTGTCTTCTTCCAAATTTATAATCGCTAAAAAAACGGGATCCTAGACCTTCGCTGTAACATCGTTTCGATCTCACTCAGATCTGCTTCAGTCAGTAGAATAGTGCATCTTAGTAACAGCCTGCCTTATAAACCCCACCCATTTTATTTGCTGAATGTATATAAACTGTCTTTTTAATAAACTAAAACTTGCCAGTCGATATATTTGTGTTTATTGTCTGTATAATAAACAGTTATTGGGAAATTCTGTTCCTCGAGTGCCAATATCTCACATTAAAGCACTCTGTCTCTCTCGTGTATTATTGCTTAAATAAAGGCTGTGTTCATGCTCACTGAATAACAGGATCCATAGCCGCTATTCTCTCAGTCACGATCTGCAGCTCGCTGTTCGTCACGTCGTTTAGCGCAGGACCGGAGTTGCTGGCAAGAACAACCTGGAACACAACATGTCTGCATTTGTAACCACAAAAAACAAACAGAATATGAGTCACATACCCCACCTAGAGGAGTGTTAGAAGAGTTTGTGTGCAGCACAGTCAGCCTTACCTCTGTACCTCGAATGAGGAGTTCTCTTACAAAGGGGAAAACTCCCAGAATGATATCCACGCCACTATTATCTACGAAAAACAAGGCGCACTTATGAGGAGGACCCTGCGAAAGAAAAAGAAAAAAGAAAGGAGGCTAGTGAGCATGGGATGAGTCACTTCTCACACGTCGCGGAAGCATTAGAAAGTTCAACACTGATTATAGAAGCTCCATGACTATGGCAGATTAAAGAACAGAAATCAGAGATGGACAATAATGAAAGTGAGACCGGAGATGCAAAAGAAGAACAAGAAAGAGCTGTGTATGCAGCCTGGAAAATTTTCGGTTTTATAAAATCCGCTATTGGTAAATCTAGCAACTTAGTCCATCACCTCAGCAGAAAATGTGTTGGAATATCAAGAGTGTATGAGATTAAGGTCGTCGGATTCAATGCTGTTAACCAGTAGTGCCAATGAAGCACACAATGTGTTTAATAATCTGATCATAGTCAGATTATTCAGGTAGTCATGTATATATACAGCATACTCCGACCTAGAAATCAGATTAAGAAATCCTATAAAGCGAGCTGGATTTTACTCCAGTAATCAGATTACTCCTAGCATGTACACCAGTTACCCAACTGCCTAACCTGATACGGTTGCCAAGTCTGTCTAATCTAACGACTTGGCTTTATTTGGCCGATTTTTTCCATTGACGGTCTTTTTCTCATAGGATCTGGCAACCTCAGAATTAAAAAGCGCCATGGAACCAAAGGCAGGGAAACAGCTATCGAACACTTCATGGAGACTCTGAAACGCAGTGTATACTTGTGAAAATGAAGAATTTGGTTATTTAATATTAAATATTGAAGTTTACATCATAGATTTCTATGAGATTATTGGCTGGAGGCAGGATTACTTCCTGAGTCTTATAAACCTGTTCCCCATTATCTGACTATACTCCAGTGCATGTATAGTGGTTGATCGAATTACTGACAAACTCATATTTTCTGCAGTTACCAGATTATTAAGTGCATGTAAACGTGACATTATGAACGCAGTGACAATCCAGTCAAGATAACCATAGTTATACGTTTTAACAAGGGGGGGCCATCACTTTTTCCACACAGGGCCATGAAGGTTTGGATTTTTTTTCTCCCTTAATAATAAACAGCTTCATTTAAAAACTGCATTTTGTGTTTGCTTGTGTTGTCTTTGACTAATATTTAAATTGGTTTGATGTTCCAAATCACTTAAGTGTGACAAACATGCAAAAAATTAGGAAATCAGGAAGGGGGCAAACACTTTTGCACACCACTGAAACCGACAGAATCTGTTAACTCAGAAACTGAAGCACTACAAGCTCCCCCCAGCATACATTTTGCTATCTAGGAACTGAGAACTGTACAAAAATTATGATGACTGGAAAGGCTGTAGCAAACAAATATTCCAAGCCATGACATGTACAATCAAGAACCACAAACAATGTCCAGTCAGAGCATGACATCCCAATCCCAAGCCTACAATCGTACTAAGATTCGCACCTTCAGCCTTTCAATCCACTGGTTGTAGGCATCCACGAGCCAAGGACGCTCTGGGGGAAAAACAAAACCGAAAAAGTAAGCATTTATTAACGTGTAAATATTACAGTGATGCTTCGTCTACTTCATCTCAGCCGGGTTTGACCTTGATATCTATAACACTTGAAGATGGGGCTGGAGCAATAACACCAGAATAAGCTTAAATATAGTTTTCCTGGACTTACATAGCTCACAAGAGAGGTATGAAAACAGGATGGTAGTCATCAACAATGTCACATTACTCCACTTGACTGCTTAGTATAGTAAGATAAGTGGTCGGAAATTCAGCCTTAATCATATTCTAATCAAGAGGAATCTCCGTCTGTGACAGCTTCAAGCAATAAACAGGTTTCACAATCTATGACAGGAACACCAGCAGGACTGATTAGCCTGTATGAGGACATGAGCTTGTAGTAGGCTGCCTCTGCAAAGATGATAATGGTTTACCTTCAGCCTTTCATAACATATGAGATAAACTGCAGGGTGATGAGGAAGATTAGATCAATGGTGTGACTGATCATATTTCTGGAGACAGCTGGGACTGATTGTAGTAAAGGTGTGCACCAATTAACATCCATCCAATCAATGTTCGGTTGCTCTAACGGTTCAGGTCTTAAAAATAATAAAACATCAACTCTGGACACTGCGTCCATAAACAGACACAAAGTGATGATTTTCAACTACTTATTTGTAACAAGCTGTACATGATGTTTATAAGTGTATGTGCCTGTCCTACTGTTCGTAGTGCTACTTTGTTTGTCCCCTCATTACCTGTGTACTCTCTCTAACCTACAGAGGTGCTTGAAAGTTTGTGAACCCTTTAGGATTTTCTATATTTCTGCATAAATATGACCTAAAACATCATCAGATTTTCATACAAGTCCTAAAAGTAGATAAAGAGAACCCAGTTAGACAAAGACGACTAAATATTATACATTTATTTATTGAGGAAAATCATCCAATATTACATATTAGTGAGTGGCAAAAGTATGTGAACCTCTAGGGTCAATGGGATGTCAATCAGGTGTGAGTGGGCACCCGGTTTTATTTAAAGAAAGTCTATCAAAGTCTGCTCTTCATAAATTTTTGTGGAAGTGTATCATGGCACGAACAAAGGAGATTTCTGAGGACCTCAGAAAGAGAATTGTTGATGCTCATAGGCTGGAAAAGGTTAAAAAAAACCATCTCTAAAGAGTTTGGACTCCACCAATCCACAGTCAGACAGATTGTGTACAAATAGAGAAAATTCAGGACCATTGTTACCCTCCCCCATGAGTGGTCGACCAACAAAGATCACTCCAAGAGCAAGGCGTGTAACAGTTTGGTGAGGTCACAAAGGACCCCAGGGTAATCTAAGTCTAAGGCAACTGAAGGCCTCTCTCACATTGGCTAATTTTTAATGCTCATGAGTCCACCATCAGAAGAACACTGAACAACAAGGGGTGTGCATGGCAGGGTTGCAAGGAGAAAGCCACTGCTCTCCAAAAAGAACATTGCCTGCTCGTCTACAGTTTGCTAAAGATCACGTGGACAAGCCAGAAGGATACTGGAGGAATGTTTTGTGGACGGATGAGGCCAAAATAGAACTTTTTTTTTTTGTTTGTTTAAAAGAAAAGGGTTTAGGTTTGGGAGAAAGAAAAAAACAGCATTCCAGCATAAGAACCTATCCCATCTGTGCAACATGGTGGTGGTAGTATCATGGTTTGGGCCTGTTTTTGCTGCATCTGGGCCAGGACGGCTTGCCATCATTGATGGAACAATGAATTCTGAATTTATATCAGAGAATTCTAAAAGAAAAATGTCAGGGCATCTGTCCATGAACTGAATCCCAGAGAGAAGGTGGGTCATGCAGCAAGACAACGACCCTAAGCACACAAGCCGTTCTTAACTACCAAAGAATGTTACAGAAGAATAAAGTTCAATGTTTTGGAATGGCCAACCAAAGTCCTGACCTTAATCCAATCGAAATGTTGTGGAAGGACCTGAAGCGAGCAGCTAATGTGAGGAAACCCACCAACATCCCAGAGCTGAAGCTGTTCTGTACGGTGGAATGGGCTAAAATTCCTCCAAGCCGGTGTGCAGGACTGATCAACAGTTACAGGAAACGTTTAGCTGCAGTTATTGCTGCACAGGGGGTCACACAAGATACTGAAGGCAAAGGGTCACATACTTTTGTCACTCACTAATATGTAATATTGGATCATTTTCCTCAATAAATAAATGACCAAGTACAATATGTTTGTCTCATTCGTGTAACTGGGTTCTCTTTATCTACTTTTAGAGCTTGTGTGAAAATCTGATGATGTTTTAGGTCATATTTATGCAGAAATATAGAAAATTCCAAAGGGTTCATAAACTTTCAAGCACCCACTGTATAATTACATAAACTTCACATTCACTCGTTGAGTCTCGGTTTCATCTGGCTCAGCTTCGGTGTTGTTCGTAATGCTGTCTATCAATGCATTTTGGCCTCCATCAAACAAAAGTATCAGTCGATAATAACCTTTATATTACAGTACAATATACAGTAACCTAAACAGACTATTTACTATGATACTTCGTTCAATGTCCTGTTACTCAAAACGCAATGCAGACATTATAGGCAATTCTTCAGGAGCAGATGTTTTTTTAAATCACATACCTTGTAACTGCTGCTTGGCCTGTTCAAACCCAAACCCAGGATCAGTTTCAAGAATGCTGTGGAACAGGTTGTTTGATCAGAACTTGCACTCCTTATCTTTACAAGATTCCCGTTTTAAAACACCACTGCTCTCACTTGTATACTTTTGTATACTCGTATACATATCGCTCACTCAGACACGGCTTTGGCTCCCCAGTCGAACACGTTGCCGGCCAAGAGGCCTCGGACCAGGGCGAACTGCCTCTGCTCCCAGCTCAGCTCCTCCAGAGACTTGACCACCTTCTGGTAGTACCTCAGTGCCATGTCATTCTCCTTCTGCTTGATCTGTTTGCACAAAAACATCAGTTCAGACTACACAAGTCTCCGTGCCAACATACGATCACAATTTCAACATGGAAGCATGAATGGAACACTGAGAAAGTAGGTGAAATAAGTAACAATTAAGCACTTAACGTAGAAAGAAGTATTTTAAAGATATCCTGCTGACTCTGTCAGGCTATTATGAGTTTAATATATAATTACACAATGCATCTGCTATTCTGTGTCTTTATATCGACAGATAAACACAGCTGTTAAATTCACAAATGTCAATCAAATGAGCATCAGAAGGAAAAGGCTTTTATATAGTGTGAATACTCAAGCCTTCCCTGATGCACGTCAAACTTGTTAATGGAGTACCTCTGGGACGTAAATCCAATTTTCAGCATATAAATAACACATGGCGAGGCCACTTTATTAGAGACACCAGGTCTTTCACGACTGGCGTGTTCTTGTATGGAAATGACATGACCCTGAAGTGCAGCAGAAAATCAATCCGCATTAGAACAGAAAGATTCAAGCCTCTTTCGAAATCTGAGCGACTTCCAATGAGGGCTGGTCATCATGACAAGAATCACTCTGATGAAAAGCTGATGTACAGTCAAGCAAATTGTAGCCGGATACAACCCTGATGCCCGGACACAATACTTGCCATTCCTTAACATGGCAGATAACCAGTTTGAGTGCTATTGCTGACTCAGGCAAGACTCCAGTGGGCAAAAGAGTCTAACTGGATCACTGAAAACATGGCCTGGTCAGATGAATCCAGATTTCTGTTGAACCATGCAGATGGGAGGGTCATAATCTGGTGCAAAGCAGCATGAATCAATGACCCCTTCCAGTCAGGAACCAAAATAATCCATCTCCACCAGTCTGATTTATGATCTGAAGAATGATTTATTAACACTCCCTGGGTCCTCTGATACCTGTAGATGGATGTTTGGAGATCAGAGCTTATCTAAGCAATGTGGCCAACAAAGTTCATCCAAAAGAACACTTTCAGTAGGAACATAGCCCATGCCACAAGCTTTGTATAGTCATGGACTGGTTCCAGTTAACCTGACAGTGAGTTTTCCTGGGCTTCACAGTCCCCAGACCTTAATCCTATAGAGATTCTCTGGGATGAGGCAGAACGGGCTGTTCAGAGCATGTCAGTACCTCCCACTAGTCTGCCCCAAATGTGAGAAGCTATCCTGTCCGCATGGGTCAGTATTCCTGTAGGATGATTTCAAAACCTATTCGAATCATTATCACAATTGCTGTGGTTCTGAAGGCCAAAAAAGGTCCAAGATGAGTGTCTCTAATGAAGTGTCCATTCAGATTGTTTACAAGTCTGAGCTTTACAGATCACATCTTTCTCTCCTTAAAGATTTATACCCATCAAATTTCATCATTTTAAAGGGAAACAACACCACAAACAAAAGCAAAACAAACCTTCGAATAGGGGTCAGGAAAGTTGAATTCATTCAAACAATGTTCTCTTGTGTCGAGCAGACTTCGAACAGTAAGGGATCCATAAGCACTTGAGTAATGATGAAAGACAGGAGTTAAGAGGAGAGAATGTCATCCATACAGTGCTGTGCAAACTCAAGAGGCCACACCTCCATTGAATTTAATGTCTTGTTCAAATGGACATTCATTTGTCAGCGTCAAAAAAAGCAGGGAACTTTGTCCCATCTACTTGTTGTGCACCCTCACCCTCTTTGGCTTTTAGATTCCTTGCCTTAGACTAAGGGAAAAGCCTGGGGGTCAGAGTGTTGTGGTGATCTGGAATGCTGGGATGTTGGGTTACTGCTTTCTGGCCTCTCATGTCTGTCCACCAAGTTCGTTGGTTGCTGATGCGTCTCATGCTATCCCTCTCGGCTGTGTTACCTTCTGGTTCTTCTCTTTCTATGTATGCTCTAATAGTTAGTGATGCCAGATCCCATGCTAAACTATATTTATCTTCTGTTTATTCTGTTTCCTATGTTCCTCCACCTCAGCTCCATGATTATATTTTTAAACACATATTTTACATACAAATATGTTCTCTGTTAATATTAAATTAGCTTCTGTTTATTTAACTATATATAACTTCTTTTATTTCTGACAAGCCGCCCAAGGAGGGTGGGTCCATTTTTGAGTCTTGGTGCTGCCAAAGTTTCTTCCTTACAACATTTCGGTAGTTTTTCTTTGCCACTGGTACCCTTGGCTTGCTGAGTTAGAGCCTAGATAGTAATGAACTTCCTTTGAGACAATGCTCCATTGTAAACCACGCTATATAAATAAATATGACTGGACCTTACGCCTCTTTCCCACTGCATCCTACATCCGTTCACTCCTGCAACCAAGAAATTACAGCTGCGTCCTCCTAACAAAGTGTTCCCACAGGTTTTGCTAACATTGTTCCCTTTTAAAGAGCCAATCACTAAAGGAACTACCAAATCACAGCTTCGCATTGAGAACTAGTCTCTGTAGATTTAAAGACTGAAAGCAAACCTTTCAAAAAGAAAAATGACAGAACATACACTGCCTGGCCAAAAAATATTAATATTAACACTAATATTTCGTCGGACTGCCTTTAGCTTTTATGACGACATGCATTCACTGTGGCATCGTTTCCACAAGCTTCTGCAATGTCACATCATTTATTTCCAGAGATGCATTCATTCCCCCCCCCCCCCCCCCCCCCAAGATCTTGTATTCCTGATGGGAGATTTGGAGCACCGCACAAAGTCTTCTCCAGCACATCCCAAAGATTCTCAATGCTCAATCCATGTGTGAAAATGTTGTCTCATGTTCTCTGAACCACTCCTTTACAATTTGATCCATCTGGAACAGATGAACATCTTTTCCACGACCACAGGATGTCTTTCGGCATGGTTGTTTAACAAATGAGAAGCTACTCCCTGCATCAGGTAGGGTTAAAGAACTTGTTGCCAGCTGAAACATAATCACCAATGCAGTAATTATCTGATGGGAGGCTCTTTTTCACTATTTGCTTTGTTAATTCCAGGTGGTGAGCCTTTTTTGGCCAGGCAGTGTATGTTTAACGGTGGACACACACTAAATACTGGAAAAAAATCTTTTGAGGTTAAAGTATTTTCTGCTTTTTTCGTGACACTGAAAATGACGTCATAGTCCCTAAAATGAACGAGTAGCCCAGGTTTGCACAGTGCTGTATACACCTGTAAAACCTAAACACAACAATACATAGACAAACAGGGCAAGCAGGAAATGTTGCTGTCTCTAGAACAGCTATGGGGAACTGTGGTTACTGTGGAATTCTGGGTGGTAACCATTAGCTGCGTGTGAATGCATGTTCTCACAACGGCTGCTGGCGCAGTGTCTGCAGCTTGTGCCTGTACTTCTGCCTGAACTTCTCCGCTCTCTCTGTGGCTTCAGGCAGGTCCTTCTGACTGGCAACAGCTCGCTTCACCACCTGATCAGGCATTAATGTGGGAGAGTCACCACTGTTGTTTACATCAGGCCAAGTCATGTCTTTCGTGGGCATTGTATCCACGATTTTATCCACATGCATTTGCAGTTGCAGCTACACGCATTATGCATGAAACAACAGCAAAGCCCTTAACCTACAATTACTTTTATTGCAAGACTGTATCAGTTGTAAGTCACTCTGGATAAAATGACTATAGCCTGTTATTTCTCCAACATAAATTATAGAATAGTCACTCATTTAGAAAAAGCACAAAAATCACCCAATACAATCGTAATTCCATGCCAAACGGCCTTACCCCATCCAATGCGTCCTCGAAACAGTACAGCCAGTACTCTCTGGCTAGAGCATCCTCTGTAAGGTCCACTGTGTCAGGGATGTAGGATGAGGGGTCCTGCAGCAGGGGCAAGTTCACCAGCTGCCTCTCCAGTCGGTCCATCTCTAGCATGTCAAACTGTAGAAATGAAAGACAGAGAAAAATGAGTATTAGACACAACATGTAGCGCATAAACCTCACAGTCACCACTGAATGTTCGTCCAACAGCAGAGTAATGTTCTGAGACCCAAGACACATTTTAGAGCACCAGCAATAAGCAATAAGCAGCTCAACATTCAGGCTCCATATACTCCATATCACCTCTATATAATGTTCCATTAGTTTCATCTAAAGACAGGATTTAGATGTTACTGCTATCAGAATGCACCCTGTTGGATCACATACAGTGGGGCAAAAAAGTATTTAGAAAGATGAGAGAGGTCTGTAATTTTTATCAAACTAACACTTCAACTATGAGAGGGACAAAATGAGAAAAAAAAAATCCAGGAAAAGAATTTAATTGTAAGTTATGGTGGAAAATAAGTATTTGGTCAATAACAAAAAGTTCAACTCAATACTTTGTAACATAACCTTTGTTGGCAATGACAGAGGTCAAATGTTTCCTGTAAGTCTCTCACGCAGGTTGGGCAACACACTGTAGCTGGTATTTTGGCCCATTCCCGCCATGCAGATCTCCTCTAGAGCGGAGGGAATGGGTTTTGAGTCGGGGCGGGCAAAACACCCGGACTTTCCAACTCCCTCCACACATTATCTATGGGGTTGAGGTCTGGAGACTGGCTAGGCCATGCAAGCAGGACCTTGAAATGCTTTTTACGGAGCCACTCTCTTCGGTTGCCTGAGCGGTGGGGTTGTTTGGGATCATTGTCATGGCTGGAAGACCCAGCCACGTTTCCACCATCTTCAATGCTCTCAGTCTGATGGAAGTAGGTTTTGGCTTAAAATCTCACGATACATGGCCCCCGTTCATTCTTCCCTTAACACGGAATCAGTCGTCCTGTTCCCCTTTGCAGAAAAACAGCCCCCAAAGCATGATGTTTCCACCCCTTCAAAGTGCTTCCACAGTAGGTATGGTGTTCTTGATTGAAGCAGGCATTCTTTTCCTCCAGTTGTGAGTTTTTACCAAAAAGTTCTATTTTGTGGTTTCATCTGACCACATGATATTCTCTCCCAATCCTCTTCTGGATCATCCATATGCTCTCTGGCAAACTTCAGACGGGCCTGGAACATGTACTGGCAAACTAAGCAGGGGGACACACCTGGGCACTGCAGGGATCTGAGTCCCTCTCGGCATAGTGTGTTACTGATGGTAGGCGAGAATTTTGTTACTTTGGTCCCCAGCTCTCTGCAGGTCCTTCATCAGGTCCTCCATGTAGTTCTGGGATTTTTGCTCACCGTTCTCATGATCATTTTGACCCCATGGGATGGGAGATCTTGTGTGGAGCTCCAGATCGAGGGAGATTATCAATGGTCTTGTATGTCTTCCACAATTGCTCCCACAGTTGATTTATTCACACCAACCTGCTTGCCTATTGTAGATTCACTCTTCCCAGCCTGAGGTGCAGGTCTACAATTTTTTCTTCCTGGTGTCCTTTGACAGCTCTTTGGTCTTGGGCATGGTTGAGTTTTGGAGTCTGACTGTTTGAGGCTGTGGACAGGTGTCTTTTATACAGATAACAAGGTCAAACAGGTGCCATTAATAATCAGGTAACGAGTGGAGGACAGAAGAGCTTCTTAAAGAAGATGTTACAGGTCTGTGAGAGCCAAAAATCTTGCTTGTTTGTAGGTGACCAAATATTCTATTTTCCACCAAGATTTAACAATTAAATTAGATTTACAACAAAAATCCTACAATGTGATTTCCTGGATTTTTTTTCTCTATTTTGTCTGTCATAGGTGAAGTGTACCCAATGATGAAAATTACAGACCTCTCTCATCTTTTCTAAGTAGGAGAACTTGCACAAATCAGTGGCTGACTAAATACTTTTTTGGCCACACTATCACAAGACAGAAATTTTAATCATACAAGATTAAGATTAAGTTTGTATGTATCTATGATAAGCACAAATTGACTTTTATTATAGTTTGCCTTTTACCCAACTTCTGGTTTATTTAGCCATTTGGGTTAGCACCGGCAGTAAGTGTCATTCAACAGTAAATGCATACATAAAACAGCATCAACCTCATTTCCACACCATAACAGAATAAATACATCTAGCACAATAAACAAACAGTGAATGAACGGACAACCCCAAATCAGAAAAAAGATGGGACATTATAAAACTAGAGCTGCATTTCCTGAAGGAACTACAACAGTGGCTTTAAATGTGGCAAATGGAAAGAAATGGTGTCAGCTAGGTGGTTGCTAAGGTGGTTGCTATAGGCGCTTGGTATGGTTTTGTCCCAGGTGGTTGCTATAGCATTCCTAGGTGGTTGCTATGGGTAATCCAGGTCATTGCTATGGTGTTACTAGGTAGTTGCCTATAGTGTCCCAGGTGGTTGCTATGGTGACCGGGCACGTGGCTGCTAAGGTGTTGGTTATGTGGTTGCTAAGTTGTCCCAGGTGATTGGGTATGGTGTTGCTAGGTAGTGTTACGCAGTTGCTATGGTGTCCCAATTTGTTGCTATTGTGTCCCGCAATATTTTTTGGCCGAGTGGAGGGGCATGTCCTAATATTTTTGTAAGAATTGCAGGGGTTGTGTCAGCCTAAATACTTTTTGCCTTCATGTGTGGGGGCGGTGTCCTAATGCTTTTGACCGTGTGCGCGGGTTGTCTCCCAATACTTTTTGACTGTATGCAGTGGCCTTAATACTTTTGGCAGCGTGCAAGGCCATGTTCTAATACTTCTTACCGCATGCGGGGGCATGTCCCAATATTTTCAACTGTTATGCGGGGGCGTGTCTTAATGATTTTGGCCAAAAACCACATGCTGCAAACATTACAAAGGCACAGTTGAGTGTGAGTACTGGGTCAGCAGTTCAGTTTTTCACAACATTACAAAGTGGTAAACGCTTTACCGTGTCCACTTTTTTTGGAATGTGTTGCAGGCCTGAAATACAGGAATGGATGTTTATTAGCAAATGAAATAAAGTCAAAGACTAAATACGAAAGATCTTGGGTTCATACTGTCTGCAATTAAATACAAGTCAAAGGAAAATGTGAGAAACACTTTTTTTTTAAATACTCTCCCTTATTCTGATTTGGGGTTGTAGTTTAAAGCATGTAAAAGCCAACGACAGAGCATGAAGCCTGCAAATAAAGCACTTTGAGAGGTACTTACAGGAAACTGATGAGAAAAGATTATGGAGAGAAGAGAAAAATGGACGAATGGGAAAAGAAATAAGGGTGTTAGGGAAAACCCAATAAAGTGAACCATCTCAAATGAAATGAAGATGAAAATCCATTTCAGACATCTGAAAAGTTACCACTTGGTCAATAAAGGGTCACTTACTGTGCCACTGCGGGCTCGCTGCATTGGGTTCAGGTCTGGAGACACGCTCATGAGACCAGAACTTCCAGCATAGTTTTCCCCCCAGCTGTACTGATTAGGATCTGAAGAAAAAGGAAAGTGCCCTGATTTTAAATGCTTTTTAGATTAAGTTTGAAGCCTGTGTCATGCCATGCCTCAGAGAACAACTTACTGTCTTCTTCTGCCCCCTTTAGGAATGCCCCGATTGCACCTAGATAGCCTTCATGTCTAAGAAACAAAGCTTGAACCTCTCCCTGTAAAGCAATAAACAATGTATAAACCAACAGACCTATGCAGCGTCTCAGAGACCGCACTTATAGAACAGTGTATTGCATCAGCAGCACTGTATTACAGAAGTACCCAAAGAGCTGGGTCAGGTGGGGGGGGGTGTTACTGCTCTGCATGACTGACCCGTGTATGATAGTGGTTCTACAAGACTATTTTCTTCCATATCAAGCCATTTCACTCTGATTTCCTTGGGCCATTTCGGACAGTGGAAATGGCAACCTGGAAACTTTATATAAAAGGTATTAGGGCTGTCAAATTACAATCGACATGCAAACGTGTGTAGGATTCAATGAGAAAGTGCACGTTCGAATGTGGAAAACCTGTAATGACTGCGGAACCACACACCAACACTTCATCCACTCCTATTTCCTAACAGCTTGGACTGTAAAAAACATATCGGAAATAGAAGAGAATAACTTGGGAAAAGTTCTGACAAGACCAAGGCATTTGATTCGTTTATTTGCTTGTTTATTGCATCAGTGGTTACATCAAGACTGTCAAAATAAGTATGGGGAAAATAAGTATTTGATACACTGCTGATTTTGCAGGTTTTCCCCACCGACAGAGAATGTAGAGATGAGTAATTTTTATCGTAGGCACACTTCAACTGTGAGAGACCGAATCTAAAAAACAATCCAGATAATCACACTATGATTTTTAAGTAATTAATTTGCATTTTAGTGCATGAAATAAGTATTTGATCACCTACCAACCAGCAAGACTTCTGGCTCTCACAAACCTGTTTGCTTTTCTTTAAGAAGCCCTCCTATTCCGCACTCATTACCTGTATTAATGGCACCTGTTTGAACTCGTTACCTGTATAAAAGACACCTGTCCACACACACAATCAATCACACTCCAACCTCTCCACCATGGCCAAGACCAAAGAGCTGTCTACGGACACCAGGGACGAAAATGTAGACCTGCACAAGGCTGGGATGGGCTACAGGACGATAGTCAAGCAGCTTCGTGAGAAGGCAACAACTGTTTGGAGGAAGAAGGACGAGTACAATCCCAAGAACACCGTCCCAACCGTGAAGCATGGGGGTGCTTTTCTGCAAAGGGGACAGGACGACTGCCCCGTATTGAAGGGAGAATGGATGGGGTCATGTATCGTGAGATTTTGGCCAACAACTTCCTTTCCTCTGTAAGAACATTGAAGATGGGTCGTGGCTGGGTCTTCCAGCATGACAATGACCCGAAAAAAACACACAGCCAGGGCAAGGGAGTGGCTCCGTAAGAAGCATTTCAAGGTCCTGGAGTGGCCTAGTCAGTCTCCAAACCTGACCCCAATAGAAAATCTTTGGAGGGAGTTGAAACTCAATGTTGCCCAACGACAGCCAAAAACTTGAAAGATCTGGAGAAGATCTGTATGGAGGAGTGGTCCAAAATCAATGCTGCAGTGTGTGCAGACTTGGCCAAGAACTACAGGAAACGTCTGACCTCTGTAATTGCAAACAAAGGTTTCTGTACCAAATATTAAGTTCTGTTTTTCTGTTGTATCAAATACTTATTTCATGCAATAAAATGCAAATTGATTATTTAATAATCATCAAATGTGACTTTCTGGATTTTTGTTTAGTTTCTGTCTCTCACAGTTGAAGTGTACCCACGAGAAAAATTACAGACCTCTACACTCTTTGTAGGAGGGAAAACTTGCAAAATCAGCAGTGTATCAAATGCTTATTTTCCCCACTGTATATATAGTCAAGCCAATGCCAATTTGGTAATCAATTAACCTAATGCATGTCTTCGGACTGTGGGAAGAAACCGGAGTACCCAGAGTAAACCCATGCGTTCACAGGGAGGATATGCAAACCCCACACAGAAACTACCCTGGCCGCTGCACCCTAGGATTGAACCCAGGATCTTGTTATCAGGCTGCAGTGGTGTCCACCATGCCACCCTCCAAGGGCTCTCCAAACCGCTAGTGGTATTTTAATTAATGAGTAAAATAGTATTAGTGCTAGCTGATTTACGATGCTGATATGTTCTGAAAAATCCATCGCAAGTTGAATTTCATCGGAAAACGAGGAGTTTAATGTACATTATACTGTATATATCATAGCATAAACCTTTAGTATGCTTAAAACACAATCTACAACCTACAGTATCCTACAAAATCATTAACATAAAGTTTATTTTACAATAATGTCTTGACCATCATGTACTTTATTGAGTAATGTATTGAAAGCGAAAACAAAACCAAAATGGTTAGTCCACTGGCACTGCTACCCAGTTTAGTCAGCTTATTATAATAATTACAGTAATATCAATAATAATAGCTAAATGCATGATATTTTTATGGATGTAACAAATTACACTGGTTAAAAAACTGTGTTCACTACTCTTATATCCATGTGTTACTACAACTTGAAAAACATACTTAAAATTCTATTTCATTCCTAAAATATAATGTCTTTACGGCAAATTGACGGCCCTAATACACACACACACACACACACACACACACACAAATCTCTATTTTCAGGTCCTCAGTAAGCTGATTAGACGCTTGTCACATCACTTATCTAACCCTGGATTTGTTCAGACTTGAAATGGATTAAGGTCTAAAAATACAAATCGGTTCAAAGCCAAATGAGGTTCTTTACACAAACACAATATGCCCAAAGAATAGTATTTGCTAAATGAGTTTCCCTACAAAAGTGGCTTAATCCTTGAATAACATCCTGATTCATAGAAAAACTTCACAACAGATAGCTGGGGTAAGGTGGGGCACACAGTCCCAGCCCCCAGTATGAGCAGTGCTGAGACTCGAGAGCTTCTGATGAGGCGGAACACAGAAACACTTCCATATTACCCCCCCTGTTCTGGTGTCTAGCAAAACACTGCAGGAATCACACAGAACCTCCTGCTATTGTACATTCGAGGGCATGACACAAACGTCACCTTGCCAGAGGCAGATTACGAACCAGATCAGCTCACAGTGCTGGTTCAAAGTGCTGAAACACTGGTTTTTATCCCAGCTTAAGGTAAGGTTTCAGATAAGTGTGGCTTCCTGCCACTGTACATCCCAGTGGCTTATCTGAGCCTATAGTCCAGTGCGTGTCCCTGGATGTGTGAGTAGGCCATTGTGTAACTTTACCTCTGCATTCCTAGGCTCTTCTGTCTACAGATCATACTGGGTTAAAATGAACCCAAACTGGCAGGTACCTTCGAAAAGAAATTGATGCTGAAGGTGATGGTGTGCATGGTGACTGGGTGTCCTCGGATGAAGAAGCCTCCGAAGTAAACTCTGGTCAGGTCGTGCAATCGGGCATAGAGGCAGGCCAGCTGTCCAATATCATTGCTGATCATGTGCAGCAGGCTCTTAGCCATGTCTTCTTTGGAGAACTCTGATTACAGTCAAATAGCAAAATGTATTACAATCAATGATTGGCTACTGCCGCATGTCCGGCGTTAAAAGACACATTTTTATTTCCTGTTATAATTTACAGCAAATTTTTCAGACAAGGAATAACGTAAATTGAATTCATCTGGTCCAGACCCACAAAAAATACACACTGTATAAGACATTATATGCGTTAATAGAGTTGTACAGCTGCTCCCTGATTTATGACGGGGATATGTGCCGACAAATCCATCAGAAGTTAAATGTATCATGAACTGAGTAGTTTAAGCAGTGTTTGGTAGAGTGGTCTATACAGTATTATAGCGGAGATACGGAAAGGATACTACGATAAGTAATGATTAAGTAAGTCAATGTTTAAAACACTTACATTAACCTACAGTTGGCCAAAATCAATAACACAAGCTTATTTTATAATAAAGTGTTGAAAAATATCATGTAATTTAGTGAGCAATGGATTGAAAGCAGAAATGTTCTGGAGTATTAAATGGTTATGCTTATAGTTGGCTCTTATAAAGGAACCTTTTTAGGACCCGTGGAGACTTATCTGCACCAAGTATACAGTACTGTAGAAAACACGTTAAAAATAGTGGAGATCTTCTCTGAGGGCTATTGTGAACCTGAATCAAGGTGTACTGAATCGTGATTCAGGAATCATGAATCGAGTCGCGTGGTTCGACTCATACAAGTTTAAGTAAGTGCCACTATATTATAATGAACACATAATTATAAATAATAAATAATATTATAAATAATAAAGCTCTCAAGTGCTAAAGGGAACAAATGTTGATTGGACAGACATTAACCGGTGCATACCTGTACAATAAATGACATTTTTGCACATTTAAAGTTCCAGTCATTTACATACAGTACATTTTCAGAGTTAAGAGTGTGTAACCAGATAAACACTGAATAAAACAATACGGAGAGAGAATGCTACAGCATTTACTGACATGTTTTGTGAGTTTTTCTTCCTAACATGACTCCACACACAGACTAACAGACATGCTAAGAGCTTTGTAAATGAACCTAAACCTTTCGCTTCATTTCTTAACAAGATGAGCAAATAGCATAAGGATTACTTCACTACTAAGTGAAAAGTCATCTCCCTCTGTGTGTGAGGTGAACTCCGTGTGAGGTGAACTCCGTGTAATTATTAAGTACATTTTAGCACATGCTGTTGAATTTTATGAGTCACCTTTGTCAGTGGTGGCAGATTTCCCAAAGCTGCTTGCTATGAGATGTCCAGGCAATCCCAAGGACACGGACGCACCCCCATAGATGTCCTGAACCAACATGTCCACACTGTTGTGTTGTCCCTTGGAGGCCAACTGCAAAAGCTCATCAAATCTCTGTTAGGGTGGACAGGACATTGCAATAAATCAAATTTTAAGATTCAAAACAATCAGGACATCCCAGGGATATGATATAGCATATACACACATTGTACAATTTACCTTGGTTTTTGTCAGCAGAGCTCCAAGACCCCAAAATGTACCGCCACCGATGGAACTTCCACCAATGCGTTCAAATCGGTCTTCTGATTCCACCTTCAAAATGTGCAGAGTGATTAATTACAACACTCTGTATTACATGCACAAAGTAAGGAAATTCTACCTATACACTGTAGAAAGGCATTTCGGTCCATTCCGACAGATCCTGTACAGGTACGCAGCATTTAACGTCCGCATTACGTTCTGCTGAACAGGGTGTTGACCAAAATGATACATAAACGCGGCACAGACGATGCTGAAAACGAGTGATTGATGAGTGACTGAAAAGACTGCTCCTTTGTTTGGACGGAAGCCAAAAATGCATTGATAGACAGCATCACGAACAACACAGAAATGAAACAGAGACTCAATATGTATAAAGAGTCAATATGAACCCGTTTATATAGTTACTGGTTAGAGAGAATATACAGGTAATGGGGCGAACAAACAAAAAACTACTAGTTACAATAGGACAGACACATGCACTTACGAACACCATTAACAGGTACAACAGCTTGGCTTGGAGGTTCTATTAGTGGGACCCAAGGCTGTGAGAGACAGGTTGGCTACATCTATCCTAAATCTAGATGGCTGTTCAGTATTGCCCAGTCCGTCTGTAAAAAACGTAGGTGTCATATTTGATTCAGATCTCTCCTTTGATGTGCACATTAGCAGCAGCACTCGAATTGCTTTCTTTCAATCACGTAATATCGCTAAACTTAGAAATATCCTCTCTTTTAATGATGCTGAGAAACTGGTTCATGCGTTTATAACCTCAAGGGTGAATTACTGTAATGCCTTACTTACTGGATGCTTCAGTAAATCTATAAATAAACTTCACCATGCCACTGTCGCCCTAGGCTTGCTCAATTTGGGACTGGACATAGATATTAGGAGATAATTTAAACTTGTAAAGTTGCATTGAGACAATGCTCCATTGTAAAAAGCGCTATATAAATAGATCTGACTTGACTTAACAAATTGGAGGAAAGTCGTTACGAGTAACTCACACAAAAAAGTCTCTAAACACAACAACCGAGTTAGAACAATCTCTAGGCCAAACGTGAGCAAACGATCTCAACCGGTAAGTTAGTTACTGACTCACACACAAATGATGGACTTTCTGCATCGCCGACCTCTACTGGTAGATCCACAGTGTTGATTGGCTGTTGAGGTGAGCGTGTTGATTGGCAGCAACATCTGGAGTTTACTTCCTATTGTAATGTATTATAGTTGCTTGTTTGTTTGGTTTATTTAATGTCGCTATCAGTATCAGTAGCCATTTTAATGAAAGATACAAGCTTACATTGAAACTAGTTATATATACATACTCAGCTCAGACCAATTTAGCGTAGTCAATTAACCTAATGCATGTCCTTGGGCCGCGAAGCACCCGTAGTGCAAACTCCACACAGAAAGGACCCAGGCCGCTCCACCTGGGATCGAAACCAAGGCCTTCTTGCCGTGGCAGAGTGACCCACCGAGCCACCGTGCCGCCCTGTAATAATTGTGTTAAAACCTCTGTTGTTAAGGTGATGTGAATGTTGATTGGAGGGTCGTGAAACGGGGGCTTACCTGTACTCAAAAAAAACTGTTTGGGTTCGATGCTGGTAAGCGGTCATATTTAAACGCAAGGTGATGGAAATGTATTTGAAACAGATATGGAATGCGCTTCTGTTGTGTTTTAATATGCTAGTCCACCTCGCGCATATTCTCTCACATTTTAGTCTTTATATTTAGCACAAGGCTACAATATAAAAATGATCTAGTTAAAAATAAGTGAATAGTGCAAGTCTGACTTCAAGAATCCATTCAGAATGCCATTTACTTTTGTGATTTTTCCTGACCATCATTTGTTTTGATCTGGCATTTTGACACACAACAATCTCTTTTTACACAGTAAAGTACAAAAACAAAAGTACATTCAGTGAGCAGCAGTTCTGTGGGTGGAAGTGCCTTGCTGATGATGAGAAAGGTCAGACAGGAACGGCCAGACCAGTCCGAACTGGGAGGAAGGCTACTGTGACTCAAATATCCACTCTACATAACAACAGTGATCAGAAAAGCATCTCTGAACACACGGTACATACAAATCTGATGTGGATGAGCTGCAGCAGCAGAAGACCACATCAGTACTCTACAGAGCACTTACATAAGTGACTATGGATACACTGTGTCTGCTAAATACAAGTATGTGTAATTTAATGTCCATATTACGTTCCTTGAAACAGGTCGTCGACCAAAACTGTCGTTGAATGGACATTACCACAGTCTTTTTATGCTACTGTAATGTACATATACACGGCATTTTGACAAGAGAAGTGCATGCAAACGATACGTAAATGCTTCAGAGATACCGCTGAAAACACGAGTGGAACACTACCATCTACACAGCATCCCTACCGCTGTCCCATTTTTAATTTTATGGAAATTCATAATAATTATAGAAAATAAGGTAAATGTACTGTATGGCCCTATGTAGAGAAAAGCCATAACACTTACACTGGTGCTTGAAAGTTTGTGAACCCTTTAGAATTTTCTATATTTCTGCATAAATATTACCTAAAACATCATCAGATTTTCATGCAAGTCCTAAAAGTAGATAAAGAGAACCCAGTTAAACAAATGAGATAAAAATATTATACTTGCTCATTTATTTATTGAGAAAATTGATCCAATATTACATATTAGTGAGTGGCAACAGTATGTGAACCAGTAGGATTAGAGTCAGGTGTATTCAATCAATGGGATGACAATCAGGTGTGAGTGGGCACCCTGCTTTATTTAAAGAACACGGATCTACATTTACATTTACAGCATTTAGCAGACGCCCTTATCCAGAGTGACTTACAGTTGATACAGTCTTACAATCCAAGCAATTGTGGGTTAAAGATCTTGCTCAAGGACCCCACAGTGGCAGCTTGGCAGAGGTGAATTTGAACCCTGGACCTTCTGGCCCATAGTCCAGTACCTTACCCGCTAGGCTACCACAGTCCCATCAAAGTCTATCTATCAAAGTCTGCTCTTCACAATATGTTCGTGGAAGTGTATCATGGCATGAACAAAGGAGATTTCTGAGGACCTCAGAAAAAAAGTTGTTGATGCCCATTAGGCTGGAAAAGCAAAACCATCTCTAAAGATCACTCTAAGAGCAAGGCGTGTAATAGTTGGCAAGGTCACAAAGGACCCCAGGGTAACTTCTAAGCAACTAAAGGCCTCTCGCACATTGGCTAATGTTAATGTTCATGAGTCCACCATCAGAAGAACACTGAACAACAATGGTGTGCATGGCAGGGTTGCAAGGAGAAAGCCACTGCTCTCCACAAAGAGCCAGAAGGCTATTGGAAGAATGTTTTGTGGATGGATGAGACCAAAATAGAACTTTTTGGTTTAAAAGAAAAGCGTTAGGTTTGGAGAAAGGAAAAAACTGCATTCCAGCATAAGAACCTTATCCCATCTGTGAAACATGGTGGTGGTAGTATCATGGTTTGGGCCTGTTTTGCTGCATCTGGGCCAGGACGGCTTGCCATCATTGATGGAACAATGAATTCTGAATTATATCAGAGAATTCTAAAGGAAAATGTCAGGACATCTGTCCATGAACTGGATCCCAGGAGAAGGTGGGTCATGTAGCAATACAATGACCCTAAGCACACAAGCTGTTCTACCAAAGAATGGTTAAAGAAGAATAAAGTTCATGTTTTGGAATGGCCAAGTCAAAGTCCTGACCTTAATCCAATGGAAATGTTGTGGAAGGACCTGAAGCGAGCAGCTAATGTGAGGAAACCCTCCCCTAATGTGAGGGTCACACCAGATACTGAAATCAAAGGTTCACATACTTTTGCCACTCACTAATATGTAATATTGGATTGTTTTCCTCAATAAATAAATGATCAAGTATAATATATTTTGTCTCATTTGTTTAACTGGGTTCTCTTTACCAGGGTTCACAAACTTTCAAGCACCACTGTAAGAGGATGGTATGATGGACCTGATACTTTTGGTTAACCAAAAATGCCATGAGACAGTATTACAAACAACACAGAAGGACAGCCAGATGAACCAGAGACTCAGAGTGAAGGGGAACCAGTTTATAAAAGTAAGAGCAGTAGTTCTTACACAAATGCCTTATTACAAACAAATGGCAGAAATTTATATCTACAAACATGAGTAAAAAAAAAAAAATCAAATTATGTCAAATTAAAAATGTCAAATTATAACAGTGTATTCCAAAAGTGATCTTGGGCAAACACACCACGGTTGCCAGATCCCATGAGAAATCCCACCGGCAACACCATATTACCAATATTTGTGACTTCAGTGACTTTACAGAAAAATAAGAAGACTGGGTCATGCATCACACGACAAAACCCATGAGTATCCCCACATCCCAACATTTGATACACTCCTCTAACCAGTACTGAAGTGTGTCTGCAATAAGACTTTTACTGAGGGAAACCTACCTTCACAATAGACACCCCAGAACCAATGTTAACAAGCAGATAAGGGAAGATGTCCGGATGCGTATTCTGGAAGCGGAATTCTGGGTCTGCATGCTTCGCGTAAACAAACGCTTCATGAGAAATATTCTTCAGCACAAAATTACAGCCCTTTATAAGACATGACATCTCATCCTCCTTATCCACTCTGTAAGCACAAAACCAATAAATATAACAATTACAGGAGCTTTCTTACAGCTTGGCGATGTGTGTCTGAGTTAGTTTTCAATCCCACTCACTTGAGCTTTAACTTTTTCTCGATCAGGTCTTTAAACTTGTAAGCCCCGCCTCCTGTAGCCTTGATAACCTTGGTTTCTGTGTTAACCAGATGATCTTTAATGAAATCCAGACATGTTTCGATATACCTATTCTCAAACTTGATGAAATGAAGTCGAGCTGTAATCTCTTCCTGCACAGATATCTCATACAGAGAGTCTTCATCTCGTTCCTGCTATATCACCAAAGAGAGAGAGGTCAGGACACAGGCCACACAAGGCATGACACAACAGCATCACACTCCAACAGTCACATTAGATAAGGTAGGTTGTATTGGCAGGTAGCTAATAACACATTAACACAATAACATTGTGTAAGTATTAAAATGCTTTTAGTCACATTTGGCATACTGAAGGACGTATATGGGCTGTGTTCAAATAGGTTCTCTAATCACTACTCCTTAAATTCTGCATACTATACAGTCTAGGGAACAGAACAGATGAGGTTCTAAACAAATAATATGCTTTGCTCTTTACTGTTCAACAGCAGATTCGATTACATAATGCATGACACCCTAGATAATAGCTTGCACATGCTCTTTCTTACACAAGCACCTAAAAGTTAATACTTGGCATGAAAAAGGTATCATGGTATCATGTTCATTTTGATGCCTGGGCATCGTTCCATCAGAGATGAATTCTGTTGGAGGTTGTATTGTCCATTCTTATGACAGTGTAGACATTTAACAGAAACTGTATTCCTTTAGCTTTAGCTGCATTCATTGTGATTAATGCAATAACATATTTTAATGCTTTGATACACTAATGCATTCCACTGCGGCCTAGACAAAAGCACTGATGGATTATTTACATGACATGTGTAGTACCTACCTGAAAGCCTCCCTTTGCTGTATGATCAAACGATCTCACTTTGGCGACTTTGTGCTGGACAGTGGAGTAATATGCCAGCTTTGTCAAAGAGCCCCCTGTCAAAGCAAACATGCTCTCACTGCAGCGTATGTAGCAATTTTCTGAGGGCTAAGCACATTTTAAACGACACTTGGATAATCCTTAAAGAACATGCCTTGCTTTCAACATTAATGATTAACATACAATGATTAACATGTGCAAAAGTCATAGGCCACCATTAGAATAGACAGTTCTAGTAGTTGTAGTATCTCTCCATGCCAGCACAGGTAGGCTAGATGTTGGATTAAATATACCATCGTTTTAGCAACGGAATGGTCTTTTGGGAAGATTAGCAGCCAAGAAACCACCTTCTCAGAAGGAGAACAAGGTGAAAAGGCTAAGATATGCTAAAGCTCACAAACATTGGAATGGGGTATCATCAGTGGAAAAGGGTATCATGGATTAATGAATTCAAGTGTGAAACTTCTGGCTCTAATCGTCAACAATGTGTTACATATCATGCTGCTTTGCAAAGACAGTTATTATCATCATTCATCCCTGGTGCATCGGCATTCCACCACAAAGAGTTTTCAAACAGAAACCAATCCACATCTGCCCAAGCACGGTTCTATAACTGCGAAGCACAGATCCAGCATACATAATTCACCGGAGTGGTACATCCTCTGATGCCACATGTATTTAATAAAACTGTGTGTTCAATAAAACCTTCTGCACCAAGGGCTGCACTGTTATGTGTGTCATTACAACAGCTAATGTATCTGGCAACATAATATATGAGTTAAGTAGGTTAATAATGTAGAAGCACACGTCCTTATGACCATTTAAGCTTTGTATTACAATACATTACACATCTGTGTAACCATATAATCATTTGCTCATTTGTATTTACATTTATACTTCTAACTGTGGTACGTGAGACTGGTCTCTGAGGCCTGAGTTTGTGGATGCTTCTCACCCAGAGCTTGGGAATGTTGACAGTACAGAGTGCTCTTTGGCTGTAGAAGTGTTTTCGTCCAAGCACCTGTGGTGTACTTCCACCCGATTGCTAGGAGTGGCCTGTCCATCAAAATATGGTTCCGGACTCGGGGTGAGAACAACTGTAATTTCTCATTTGAATTACGTTTATTATATTTTCCCAGCTCAGTCAGGAGAACGTCTAGTTTTTCCTCAAAAGATGTTGATTAGAAGATGGTCCCAGGTTGAGTGTTTTTATACAATTGTAATTTTTATACAAGTGTAATACAATTGCAAAGGGAGTTTTTCCTTGCCACTGTCGCCCTAGGCTTGCTCAATTTGGGATTGGACGTAGTTATTAGGAGATAATCTACACTTGTAAAGGTGCTTTGAGACAATGCTCCATTGTAAACAGCGCTATATAAATAGATCTGAAATAGATAATGTCTTATCTGAAACGAAGTACAAGCTGTGCTGGATTATGTGTGTGCGTGAATATGTTGTAGGTGGACATGCTGCTCATCCTAGTGACCTGAGGTGAATATAGAAATATGAAACTTACACATACATAAAGGATATTTGGTATAACCACACAACGTACTGAGTGTACGATGCATGAAGGTCAAGAGAATGGAGTTTAATTCAGAATATTCAAAACAAAACATAAGGGTGGCATGGGACTGGCTAAGATGGCCAATATTTTGGAAATAACTGTGGAGTAAGACCCACAAAAAGTTACCAAATAGATACCAAAAGACATGCATTTGTGCCAAGTCTGAAGAAATGGTATGAAAGTAATATTAACATGAAGTCATATTTATGAATAATAATAACATCTGGGCCTGCTATTGTTAATCATACTTACGTATAAGTTTGGACCGGCGGAATGAAAAGAGATACAGTAAGGACCAAATGTGTGAGCGCACTAGTGAAAGTGATTGGATCTTTGTGGAGGAGGATTCATATTCCAGCAGAATAATGACCCAACACACCTCAAAGCTTTGCAACAGCTCCCTGAGAGAACCTTTCTCCACAGTCACCTGACCTAAAGCCCATCAAGCATTTATGATGGCACTTGAAGGCAGATAAAGCCAATCACTCAGTAACAATGCTCTCAAGGATGCTCTTTGGAACATTGCCAAATCATGCTGGAGAACATCATCAGAGTTTACTAAAACGTGTGGAGTCCATTCTCGAGTGTAGGCTGTCATTACAGGAAAAGGGAGAACATGCCAAAACACTAATCAATTCTGAAATGTATCTAAAAGAAATTTTCAAAGATTTTCATCCTGATGAGATGATATGTAATAAAAATACTGTATTAAATAAAAGCTAACTAT
>JAJAGP010002165.1:0-38603 GCA_025084515.1 Ancistrus triradiatus | reverse complement strand
TGGTGAGAATAACATTAAAGCATGGATCCATCCTGCCTTGTATCAACGGTTCAGGCTGCTGGTGGTGTAATGGTTTGGGGGATATGTTCCTGGAACACTTTGGACCCCTTAATACCACCACAGCCTACCTGAGTAAAGTTGCTGACTGTGTGCATCTCTTTATGTCCACAGTGTACCATCTACTGATGGCTACTTCCAGCAGGATAACGTGCCATGTCACAAAGCTCAAACTGGTTTTGTGAACATGACAATGAGTCCACTGTACTCAAATGGCCTCCACAGTTACCAGATCTGCAGCAACTGTGTGATGCTATCATGTCAATGGATCCAAGCCACAAAGAATTAAGAAGTCAAAAGTAGGTCCAGAAGGTCTGAAGTCAAAAGAAGGTCCAACCCGTCACTAACAATGTGTACCTAATAAAGTGGCCGGTGAGTATATATCTAAAATGGTGAGAATCGCATAATGTCCAATTTCACAGACCGTATCGTGGACGCTAAGCGACGCACGTATAACAATATGATATACTTATATCGGTTTTAACCAAGACTCACTGCCTTTCGGAACAAACCAATCAACATTTTTTCAAAAACAACATTAACAAATTGTACAGTATATTCAAAATTAAGATATTGAAAGACACTGTTTCAGAAACTAACAAGCTGTCAACTTGACTAACCTTCGACAGTAACTCCGCTAGCTAGTTAGCGACTAACGTTAAGCTCCACAAGTGTGATGTTTGTAATAGTAAAAAAAGTAAAACCAAAAACAGAATTCCGTACTGGTCATACCTATATCTATGGCGAAGCGCTTGGCATTTTCTAAATTGCGGAAAATTTCATCCGGAGGGAGGATTATGCTCTTATCCATGCTGTGTGAACTGTCAGTGCCTCCGTGAGCCGCCATCTTCAACCACTTGTTTTGGCAAACAAGCGCAAGGGCTGTGAAGCTGAAGTCTACACTAAAGCCCCAATACTAGCGTACTACGTAGGATCTACGCCAGCAGCAGCACCGTACAATCTTAAACATACTATTTAGTACGCTAGTATTGAGGTTGGACGTGGCCTAAACGTTCACTAACGAGTGCTCGAGAGAGCAAAATAAAAGTCTTATGAACTCAGCGAGGACGTGAATGATAGTTGTGGACTGTAAAAAATTGTTATAGTGAAACAAAACTTTATATAAACTTTATATATGGTTGGCAACCCCCTCCCCTTGCAGCTACAACATACTTTAATCTTCTAAGACCTTCCACTAAATTTTGAAACATGAGTTTCTGTGAGGTCAGGCAATCATGTGTAAACAAAAAAACATGAGGGCGCTAGGACGAAGGAGGAAGTGAGTGCCGTAGATCATCACAGCCATTGCTTTTATGCAACATGTTTTTCATTCATTCTTTCACTTTCCTATCCTCTGCCAATGCAGGAACAACCTCAGACTATGCGCCAATCTATCATAGGGCATATACACTCATACACCCATCCACACACTAAGGGCACTTCAGATACATCATTTAACTTAACTCACATGTCTTTGGATTGTGGGAGAAAACCGGAGTACCCAGAGTAAATCCACATGGACACGGGGTGGAGACACAGACTCCACACTGAAAGAGCCCAGACCGCTCCACCTGGGGATTATAACCAGGACATTCTCTCTGTGAGGCGACAGTGCTACCCAAGGAGCCACTGTGCCGCCCACAACAGGATTTTGCAGAAACAAAACAAAATAAATAAGACGCCCTGAATTTCATGCTGGCAAACTTTCCACTAAAGAGTAGAGTGCTCAGTCTATCACAGGCCTGACTAGGGGTTTATGGCTCCAAAATGTAAAGTACAAGTATACAGTAGGCTACAAATCAATTAATTGAAACCAATTTTAGTTTACTTTCTTGCAATCTTTCAAAAGCTGTTTGTGTATCCGCAAAACAACAGTTCCCAGCTACGATGAGCTGCAATGTTCTTTCACCTGGCCTGTGGCTTCACGTCATTTGTCTGAGGATACAAATTCTTTTTAGTGGAAATTGTAAGGACAGAAATTTCAATACCAAAATCTAAAATGCCTTACTATGGAGAGGAAATGTACATAGGGTAACTATATGATCTGAAACATTAATAAAAAAAATTCAAAGCTACTGTCAAAATGGCTGCGTGAGTAAAATGTCTGTATTGATACGGAACTCAAATTTGCGGACATTTTATAAGTTATCTTGTTAGTTTACCGCAGTGTGCTTCCATACTTTCTGAGGGTGACGGTTTAGGCTGCGCCCTAATCCACATACTGCTTAATAAGTAGGGTGTCAAATACTAACGGTTTGCTAAACAGTGTAGCAATTTCACATAAGCAGGCGGGTTTGAGAGTGTTTTTTAATCCTGCAAAACTTCGTTAAATTCATACTAGCATCAAGTTTTCTACAATTCTGTCAAAGAAAGGGAGTCCATAAGCTAGGGTTTAGACATAGATTTAGGACAAGGCCTTAGTTGTAGGGGTAGTGTACAGGCAGTAGCGGAAACTGCTGAGGTTTATCGGCTTAAAGCCCGTTACTGACTGACAGCAGGCGGGCTACAGAGGGTTAGGCTCCTGAAAGTATTGGGTATTTGAAACGGTTTTTTGTTATTGTTTGTTTTAGTTTGTACTTTTCTTTTTTATGTCCAAAACCCGTTAAGGTGAAGAGGTATTTTTATTGGTTGTAGTCGAAGAGGAGAACAAGTTACCGTTAATTCTGGTCCGGCTAAAGGTGGGTAAAGCTAAAGCTAACAAGCTACCATAGCTATCAGAAGGTGCCTATAAGTCAATTTTAACTGAAAATGCGTCATTTAATTATAATATTGGTCTTCCATCAGGTAACTTCAAGCTCCTACTAATAAATGACTGCTTTGCTGGTAATTTACACTAAGGGGCAGTTGCTTGGCTGCTCCAGCCTGCGCCCGTTACGTTTGGCTAATGATGGCTTCATGTGTTATCCTGTCATTTTCTGATTACATGTAAGCGTTTGGGGATCATACTTTTGGTGCCCACATTTCTGATCTAAAACCTACACCTGTTGCAAAGTGAATGTGAATCTACATAAATGCACATTTACCTATTATTAAGAGCAGTGGGAAAGAGCAGACTTGCTCGGTGTTATCACAATACATATTCTAAACCAAATCTAGACCAATGAAGTTATTACAGATTAAGTGTAACGTGTCCTACACCTTTAAATACAGACGTTTAAATAAGGAAAGTGGGAGGTGTGGTAAGAAAAGTGTTTGGCTCTTAGCTCCTCAGCAGTAAGTCAAATGGCGTCTCTAAACTGTGCTGTTGTGTGACTGACGTCCTGTGCGGTGTTAGTTCCCAGCTTGCCTGTGCTGTTGGTGAGGCCCTGAACACCCAGCCGCCCCTACCTTAAATTTCATTGACATACACGCCCAGACAAACCTGAATTGCTAGATATATTGCATTTAATTGTTAGCCTAGTGGATAAGGTACTGGACTATGGACCAGAAGGTCCAGGGTTCAAATCCCACCTCTGCCAAGCTGCTACTGTTGGGTCCTTGAGCAAGACCCCTAACCCACAATTGCTTGGATTGTAAGACTGTATAACTTGTAAGTCGCTCTGGATAAGGGCGTCTGCTAAATAATGTAAATGTAAACCAACATATAATTAGTCAGAAAATGAGCAATTTTTACAATTTTCTGTTATCTAAGGCCAATCGCAAATTCAGCAAGTCTAGGGTGACAGTGTCAAGGAAAAACTCCCTTAACGTTATAAGGAAGAAACCTTGGGAGGACCAAGACTCAAAGAGGGACCCATCCTCCTTCGGCAGCTTAGATGGTCTACAGTCCGGTACGTTAACCACTAACCCCAAAACATTAAATGTAAACGTAGCCCTTATCCAGATGCAACCTTAAAATCCATGCAGTTGTCAGGAGATGATTACCCCGTTCAGCCTCAGTGAACATGACCGTGTGGTGTCCAACACAGCTGGAAGGCACCCCCAGGACTGTAACCTGGGTCACCGCTTTGGCAGTTTAGCTCATTTTCGCTCTGTTACCTGAGCGTTATTCATACCTTACCTGTCAAAATCAATGGCACACGTCGCTAAATGTTTCTCCTATTTCCAAGTACTGGTCTGGGAAACGTCTAGTTTTTAAGATAGCATTGTTGGATCACTGCTTTTTAAGTAGTGTGAGGCACTACATCTTGCTTCATCCGTCCTGTATGGTCGTAGATCTCTTTTCTTGGACTTGTTGCTGATCTGCTGGTGGACATTTAGTCTTGCGGCACTTTTATGTCACCTCTGTGTTTCTAACTTGGATTGGCCTTGGTTGTAAGTTGCTTAGGATGTAAGACCCTGCAGAAGTGTAAATGTCTACAGATAACCTAATAGTCATAGATAAGCTCCGAAATTAGAGGAAGGAATGAGGGCCATTACGCTTGCTGCAGTCAGGAAATGCACCATGCGTTCAGATCCCAGACAAGTGAAGGCTGTTTTCCTAGACTAGATTCATGTGGTCTATCATCAGGTATCGGCCATAGTCCGTTTTAAGTAAAGCTTTCACATTTCTTTGTAAACTCTTTGTAACTTAGCTGGGATTCAGTTGAGTTTCTTAAGGGGTTTGTGTTACAAGTCCAGCTGAGAAAGAGATCCAAGTGACTCTGTTCTGTTACATCCCTTCAGAGTTACTCTGTTCTGAGGATTACTACAGTGGTAACTGTGTCCTAGCAGTTGCTCACCATTCTCACCTATATGTGCTTACATCGGCAGATACCTATTCACACGATTTCTAGAGAGCGCTGTAAGCTGTCTTCGTCACAGCTCACCGGGTGTACCTTTCTTTGATAGAAAACTAGGTGACAGGTCCATAATGAAATGTGTAAAATATCTCATACATTATAGCTGAATTGGACACAGACACCACGTGCTATGCACGTGGCCACTGGGTGACGCAACGCTTCCCCTGTGTCTAGTTAAAAAAAGGAAACTCTACCACATCGCTCTTCTTTTTTTTTTTTTAAGATATCAGGTGTCATCTGCCATAATGAGCACAATAACTTGCTTGCCTGCTTTATTTCTCTGGTTGACTCATCAGGACGGTTCTTTTAGGGGAATTCCAAATGCAGAACTTGATTTCATGATTGTTCTATGTAATGTTACAGAAAATCAGAAGTAAATTCATGTGTATAATCCATCCTTGTAAAATATTGCCGGGAAAACCATAACTTAATTTTTATATATTGATGCAAAAGCAGAGCAATGAGACAGATACCCTTAAGAAGTTTTGAAGACTTTATTTATACTTGTAAGGGAGACTTAAGACTTCGTTTCGTGCACAGATTTGTGAGAGAGTATTGCACATTTTTACTTTATCAAATGTTGTAAATGCTTTTATCCACTTCTGTAAGCTCACCGAATTGGTCCAACTGCAATTCGATTTGACAAGTTTCTGGCATCTTAAGAAGATTCACATCTGGTGATAGGCATTGTGGTTCATATTTACTGTGACCTCAAACAAATCACCCCCAGAACATTGCAGAACCTCCTCCAGCTTCAACCACGCAATCCTCATTGAAGGCTTCCTGAGGTCATCATTAACATACAGGCAGAAATGAGATTCGTCTGACCCGATGACATGTCATGCACAGTCCAGTTTTTGTGTCTTTCCCCCACTGTAACCGTTCTACTTTGTGAGTAGAAGTGAGCCTCTTGGGTGCCACTCTGCTCCGTATGCTCATGGTATACAGTTCCCTGCAGAGAGTTCTTTCAGAAATCGGTTGTGTAGGATCTGCATTGACGTCTTGCCTGGAAGAGACCGATTTTGATTCACAAGCTGTGAGACATGCCAGCGGTCCCTGTCTATAAGTTTGACACAGTTCTGACGAGAATTTCCTGTAAACTGTACAATTCCATGCACCAGCAAATTGAGCTACTTCCTTCACACAGTGGATTTTGGATCACTCCTTTTTGCCAGTCTTTACCATCTGCTTTGAAACCCATTTTCCATACATCGGACGAGCCATTGATTGCACTGTACCAACTCTTCTAAATCTATGAGTTCCGTCACACACCCCGCAGGTATTTGTAGCCCAATCGTCCTTGTGCATCACCATCTGCAGGAGCCTGAAGTTATTGTCACCGAAGTTACTGTTACAAACATGCAAGGTGACAGCTTTTTTTGTCTGGGGAGCCTGTTTTGTCGTTACATTTTCGGACATTCCATCATGTGATCCTTCTCTTCATGCTATGCCATTTGGTCTGTAAATGGCATTGACTCTCAGGTTGACTCCTGGAAGTCAGGGTTTCTCTTGGTCACCAAATTTAAATCCGCTAGTGGGAACTAGTTCTAAGTGCAGCCATAAGCTGATTTTGATTCCAAAAGGAATGCAGTCCATACAATACAATCCAGTTATGCCTAATTGGCCCTTATACAGAACGTTAATATCAGCTCTGGACATCCCTAGTATTTTGGCAAGCTATGAGTAAACAGTCATGAGGCTTTTAATTAGGTGTGGCTTCTGTCTGGCCACTGTACCCTAATGTCTGGTTACACTTTTATTTGAGCAGGTTTTCGAGGCCATAACAAGCTTGGATAGAGGCATCACAAGAGCAGATCTTTCCTCCTGACACCCGTCTAGCTACGGAGAAGTCGATATCTGCTGCTTATTCAGATCAGCTGAAAAAGGTAGGATGCACTGGACAAGTGAATAACTTCTATCAAACCAGGCACTCTCTTAAGCTGTAGGTCTGTTTTGTCAGTTTATATTCTGTACCATAGACGGTTGCAGTTGTGTTTGTGTACACAGTTTGAACTTGGGGTTTAAACATTAACGCATTATTAGTAAAATAGTTACCACCCTACATCCAATACAGGCAGCCATGTATGAGGAACCATGTACAAGGCACTTGAAATGTAAGGTGCATCTCTATTTGATGATTTGCTCTCCCATGTTATAGAAGTTTATGTGGTGGCCTAGCGGTTAAGGTACTGGACTATGGACCAGAAGGTCCAGGGTTCAAATCCCACCTCTGCCAAGCTGCCACTGTTGGGTCCTTGAGCAAGACCCTTAACCCACAATTGCTTGGATTGTAAGACTGTACCAACTGTAAGTCGCTCTGGATAAGGGCGTCTGCTAAATGCTGTAAATGTCAATCTAAATGTAGAAGCCTTAAAAGAGCTGAAGTCCTCTTCTCCACCCTTACCTGGGGAGAAGTATTCCCTGGCAACAGGCTTGAGTGTAAGAGATGGTGAGTGTGTGCGGCAGAGACGTTGGTCTACTGTGTCAAGGTTTTGTCATTGTACCAACGAAATTGTCTAATTCTGTGTTCTATAACGGGCACATCTCGAAGGAATTCCCAACATGACAGGAACATTAGTTGGTATAAGCGTGGTATAATCTGCTCTGTCTTAATGTAGTCATGGGGCTGAATATCATCATTATCCCGGTTCAGATTGCAAACACAGTATCGGAACAGTACCTGTACTGATGTGGCAGCCTTTGAGTTAAACCTGAAATGAGGGTTGAATTCCACGTTTTTTGAACTGCTGACTTGTGATATTGTGCACAAGCATCTAGTACATCTCACAAATTCTGATCTAAGCTCTACATTTCTTGGGGGATCTGAATATTGATACGTGTTAGGAATCAAAAATATCCTGTAACGTTTCTGCCGGCTTGTGAACTGCATGGCTAGCGTGCTGTAAAACCCCGGTCTTACTATAGTAGCGCTTGTTATTGTTTACTCAGTTCTTGGTTCTGTTACCATACTCTTGCAAATGGCTGTCACTGTCATCTGTTCATTTTTGCAGCAGATTTAGGGTACTATCTGAATGAGCGGGTGTCGCTGAATCCTATTCCAAAGCCATTAAGGTTGGTCATGCGGTCTGCATGGTATGAGCCATTAATAGTATGAGGTCCTGGGGAGACAGGCATACAGGCACAGCAGGTCTCCACACACCTCTCTCCAAATCCACAGCTGCTTTGTGTTTGGGAGTTCATGCTCATGCTGCCCCCAACCTCAGAGCTCTGCCATTTTTCGAATTCACATTTTGTATGTGTTTTGACAACAGTGTTCTCACTGATAGGTCTCTGCTGTCTCCTGTATGCTAGTGTGCTGAGTGGTGAAGTGATTCTGTCATGCGTGAATACAAGCTCGTGGTGTTAGGCTCTGGAGGTGTAGGGAAGTCAGCGCTGGTAAGTATTGATACACTACTCAAGTATTGATTATATGCACAGTGACGGGTTTACTTTGGGGTTTTCTAAAGTTACAGAGTGCTTCACATTGGAATATTTAATGTGGCTATTTAACGACAGACACAAGGTTACATCAACACAAAAGGTTATGTCGAAACTAGTCCAATTTAGTGGAAACAGCCTAATCCATGTCTGTCTTTGGACTGTGGGAGAAAACTGGAGTACCCAGAGTAAACCCACACAAATATGGGGAGGACATGCGAACTCCACACAGGCGGAGTCTGAGGTCCAGATTGAACTGGGGATGCTGGACCTGTGAGGCGATTGAGCATTATGGCCGTACCACCGTGCTGCCCTCACAGTGGAATACAAAACTTAGGGCTACAGTAAAATTCATAGGAGAGTAACAAAGTGATGGTTGTTTTTCTTTCACAGTTCCCCCAAAGCCATGCTTGCCTAGCTAAGACCAGAAATGATTGCAAAGTCCATTCAGAGTCACAGTGTATTTTGTGCTGTGTGTTCCTCTCGCAGACAGTACAGTTTGTCCAAGGAATCTTTGTGGAGAAATATGACCCCACAATAGAAGACTCCTACAGAAAGGTAGTGTGCGCCTCTGTTATGTTCTTCCAGCTAGGAGTGCTCGTTTGTCGTCTTTGTATATAACACAGCTGCTCTCTCTTTCTTCATTCAGCAAGTCGAAGTGGATGGGCAGCAGTGTATGCTTGAGATTCTGGACACGGCAGGAACAGTAAGTGACGCTGAGCTCTACACCGGTGTAAGGGAGTGTGGTTGGGTCTGTGTAATTAGAACCGTGTACCTGAGGTGACACACAGGGCATAAGTATAGAAATTTGTCTGCCATCCATGCACCATTTACAGCCATATGCCCTCTGTATCATTAGCAATAGCAGTGCATTTGAAAGGAAGCTTTCTACTGAGATGTTTTGCTCAAAAAATTATATATCGATTTATTTAAAAAAAAATGCTTGCAGATTTGCAATATTTTAGTCTCAAAACCAGGCGGAGAATAAGACGGGTTAGAGATTCATTTCTACATATATAAATGACCTGCTGTGAAATGACAACATGTAAATTGAAACAGAATGTAAAGAAGTAGTAGAAGTTAAACACCACATCACTACTTAGAACCTGCAGGAACGTGCAGTGTTCAGTGTTAAGAGAACCTTAACTGGGACCACAAAAAACACACAACTTTGACAAGATAGTGGGCAAAGCTGAAAGTTTTGGCTCACTCATTCAGTTTCCTTGCATGCCAAATCTATTGCAGGGTCATAGGGGTGGGGCCGGGGCCTGTCGGCAGCACAGGGAACAAGTTCATTGACAGTGAAGTAAATGAAGTGGACAGAGGCTGGATATTACAGTAACACAATAATCCAAAACGTGCCTCAAAATGAAACTTGAATTACTTTGACAGGAACGACTATAGTTTGCACAAATGTTTTGTGGATGAAAAACCACCGAAGAATAATTCAGAACCAACACCGAGTGTATTTACATGCACTTAATAATCCGGTCACAGACGGATTTCTGCAGCTTTTTGATTATTCATTTATACAGCATACTCAGATCTAGAAATCAGATTAAGATGCATTTAAATAAAGAGAGCTGGGCTTTACCCCAGTAATGGGAGTACTACCAGGATGTGTACCAGTAACCTGATTATAATCGGGGTTTTCAGACTGTGTGTGCGTGAGCCTTCCACCACGGTATTCTAAGCACTTGGTGTTATTTGGCCTCTTTTCCACTGACTTTAGCGGGTTTTTTCCTCGCTGGATCTGGCAACCCCAGAATTAAATGCGGTATTAAAGGCAGCAAAACGGCTATCGAACACTTTGTGGACACTCTGAAATGCAGTATATACTCAAAAATGAAGAATTTGATTGTTTAATATTAAAATTTGAAGTTTGTCACGTATTTCTATGAGATTATTGGCTGGTTGCAAAGTAGAAATCTGATTACTGCCCGAGTCATGTGAACCTGGAGCACACTGAAAATGTTATATGGTTACTCCAGTGCATGTAAACACACTCACTTATCTGCTGGAGGACAAAAGAACCTCCAGTGACTCTTTTCTGGACTAAATAATGTCACATCTCACTCTTTATATTCATTGGTTTATTTATCATACATACTTTTATATATACTGTCTTGTATTCTATAGGATTTGTATTATCTGTTTGATTATATTCTTCGTACTGTTGTATTCTCCCATTGATGTTTGTCTTTAATTTATTCTTTTTTCTCTTCATTATATTCCTTATTTCAATTTTTATATTTGGCTTCTGTGTATTTCAACTATTATTATAAATGTATTATTTAGGTCATTTTGGGTGTGTGCACCCTCGCACCAGGTGCAGTGTGCAGATGCATGTCAAATAATTTCATTGGTGTGTGGAGTGCTGCATATAGGATCTTAGAAGTAGCACTGAGTAGACTCTATAATGGTCAGCAAGTCTAAAGTATCGTGACACATTTTTGAAGTTGTACTGTGTGATGATTAAATCCTCTGATTCCTCCTTTTCTTTCCTTACAACAGGAGCAGTTCACAGCTATGAGGGATCTGTACATGAAAAATGGGCAGGGATTTGCTCTGGTCTACTCCATCACAGCACAGTCCACATTTAATGACCTGCAGGATCTGCGAGAACAGATCCTAAGAGTAAAGGACACGGAAGATGTAAGGCGGCATACGAAGGCACTCTTGTGTTGAAGCTGGCATTGTTCCAACATTATTCATAAAAACACTGATATTTCTGTCAGGTGCCAATGATTTTGGTCGGCAATAAGTGTGATCTGGAGGATGAGCGAGTGGTGGGCAAGGAACAGGGCCAAAATCTGGCCCGGCAGTGGAACCAGTGTGCCTTTTTAGAGTCCTCTGCAAAATCAAAGATCAACGTCCTTGATGTAAGCAACTGCTAATGGACGTTCAGTGTAAAGTACAGCCAGGATCTGTTTGAATATTTTAATAGTATGCTGTTTTTAATCTAATTTCTCTTGGTTTGTTTCGGTAAGTGTGACACTTTCCCTTTTTTGTAGATCTTCTATGACTTGGTTAGACAGATAAATAGAAAAACACCGATGGAGAAGAAGAAGGCAGCAAAAAAATACAACTGCGTCCTCCTGTAGTGTCCCTTACCTTTAACAACTCGGATGTGGGTATGTATAGCAGTTTGCTGTTTTTAACTTTAACCCGCTGTCCTTTCTTTTCAAGACACATTGGCAGGGGATTCATACTGCTTTGGTTTTTCAATTAATGTTTACATTTGATGACACTAAGAACAATTCTTTAGGTTATTATACACAGCAGCTACAATAATTCATCTACTGACGATAATATATCAGAATAGTGATGCAGGTATGCGCTGCATTTAGTGTTGTACTGACACGAGTGACAGCACAGCGCTCCTGCAGAAAGTGTTCTTATACACTGATAAGCACCGAGATGATGATGATGGTGATGGTGAGCAGGTGTTACCAGGTGTATGTGGATTACAGAACAGTTAAGGATTAGTTTCTATTTGAAAACTACTTTTTATTTTATTTTTATTCATTTTCAGACAGTGTCCAGATCTCATAACGTGCAATTTCACAGAACGGATTGTGGCATTAGAAGTAATAAAAAGGGCTAGCCTAGTAGAACCTTTGGAGCACTCCCCAAAAAAATGTAAACAGTTTCAAAAAGTACATCTCAGCTCTGTGTTCAGGTTGTCCATGTATAATATAATAGTGAATAATATTTACTAGTTGATATAAATTCTATTTAACCTGTTTTTTGTTGTTGTTCTAGTTTTTGCCTTTTTTTAACTGTAAGTGCTGTTTGGGTGCATGTTGTACAAAATCAAGCCAAAGAACATAGAACTTTTTGCTTTAAAAGAAAAGCGTTATGTTTGGAGAAAGGAAAACACTGCATTCCAGCATAAGAACCTTAATCCCATCTGTGAAACATGGTGGTGGTAGTATCATGGTTTGGGGCTGATTTGCTGCATCTGGGCAGGACGGCTGGCCATCACTGATGGAACAATGAATTCTGAATGATATCAGAGAATCCTAAAGGAAAATGTCAGGACATCTGTCCATGAACTGAATCTCAGGAGAAGGTGGGTCATGCAGCAAGACAACGACCCTAAGCACACAAGCCGTTCTACCAAAGAATGGTTACAGAAGAATAAAGTTCATGATTTGGAATGGCCAAGTCAAAGTCCTGGGACCTTATCCAATGGAAATGTTGTGGAAGGACCTGAAAGCGAGCAGCTAATGTGAGGAAACCCACCAACATCCCAGAGCCTGAAGCTGTTCTGTACGGAGGAATGGGCTAAAATTCCTCCAAGCCGGTGGTGCAGGACTGATCAACAGCTACAGGAAACGTTTAGCTGCAGTTATGCTGGCACAGGGGGGTCACACCAGATACTGAAAGCAAAGGTGCTCACATACTTTTGCCACTCACTAATATATAATATTGGATCATTTTCCTCAATAAATAAATGACCAAGCATAATATTTTTTGTCTCATTTGTTTAACTGGGTTCTCTTTATCTACTTTTTGACTTGTGTGAAAAATCTGATGATTTTTAGGTCATATTTATGCAGAAATTGGTGGAAAATTCTAAGGGTTTCACAAACTTTCAAGCACCCCCACTGTACATTTTCCACAGCACTGCAGAGTGGTGAAATAAAGAACCTCCACACATTTGTTTTTGGTATAAGATGAAGGTTAACTGACATGCCAGATAATGAGTTGTCCTTGCAGAGGCATTACACAGTGCTTAGGATGGATGTTTGTTCCTACAGATTGCTGTAATGAAGACCTGTTGCTCCATTTGGACATGCCTGCATTGCCGCTGTCAGCAAGTGAAGCAGTGGGCCAGACGACTGCCAGACTTGAAGGATGCACCGAGAGAGACCGGGTGGAGTCGTCTCGTTTTGATTCTTGAAAATCAGAGAAGAAGCTTTCATTTATCACGAGTAGGATTTATTTTCAGTATTCGTCTGGAACATTCAGCAAACTTCCGTTCATAAGTCCGAGCAGAACCATGTGTCATCTTTCATTTAAATAAAGAGAATAAATGGATCTGTTACATCTACCACACAATAACGTATATATTAACTATATATGAATTTTATATATATGCTTAACTGTGACCTAAGCCTGTAACTTGGTGTCCTAACAATTCAATAATTGACTTTCACGTTTTTTTTTTATTTTTCAATTCCTATTCTCTGAAGGAGAAGATTGAGCAGTGTTAATCATTACCAGTTCAGTACATCTGAGGAAGTGGGAACTGCATCAGCTTGACCCCATGATTTAAATGTTGTAAATTAAGTTACAATTAAGTTAAAGTATTTCATTTTTGATGCCGTTTGTGTTACAGTTTCTAGACTAAAGTTCATGAGCTGTATATAAATACTGTTTACAACAGCCTGATCCCTAACCCGTGACTATTTTGTATTTAGTCACTTGACTTTCGTAGCTCTCATAACATATTATAATACTTATTCTATTTTTTGGACATGTACGACTGTGGGCTTTTTTACAGTGGAAATGGGTCAAATGCAGACTGATTTGTCTCAAAGAGCTTTTGTTTGGAGTCTTAAATATATTCTAGTATATCTCATCTATTTCTTCTCATGCTGTTTTGTCAAAAGATGTCCTTGCTTTTATGGTTGATTAAAGTTTAGTATGTTTGTTATATTGAATAATTTCTACATTCACATTTTCAAGTTAAATTAAGAGCAGTCAAACCCTGCTATCCAAACTCCTGGTATCTGATGTTCTTCTATTTTCAATGGGATCAATGTGTCAATCCAGTATCTACCATCCTCTAAAACCCAGTAACGAATGGTAGTAATAGAAGCAGATCACGTTCTGAGTGGCTTTTACCTCTACTTACACTCTTGTATGGTATCCAGTGTTTAAGTATGAGATGATGGCTGCACTGGAAGAAAGAATGAAGAACGCTGTGAGACAAGGTGCTGGTGCACATGCTCATAAGACAGAAAGCCCCACCCAATCCATAGATAACAGACAGTTTGGTATGTACATATAATTAAAAGTAGGTCTGATTTGAATATATAGGAACGAGATGGGGATCTCCTCATAGAAAATAATGCATATTGGGTTCCCATTATTTGAATATCGGAGAGCTACTGGTAGCCCAAGGCATGGTATTAGTCTGCCACTAAGAAACACTACTTTTCACCAAGACATCAGCAACATCAAACATTATTGTCATTAGTTGCCACTATATGGACATTATATTAGCTGTTATTAATAATTTTCCCTAGCTTTTGCAGACGAGTGTTAGTCCATTTTCCATTTTATTCTGGGCAAAAAAAGGTTTGGGCACATCTGAGTACAGGGGCAATGATCTTTTAAATGACCATCTTTGGGGACTTTTTCAAAAGTATTTCAAAGGTTTTTAGTCTAACGCCTTATCTGCCACCATAACGCTAGTTGGGGTTACAAATCTTATCAGAATACTTGGTGGTTCAAATATACAACAGCACTATGCCATTGCTAAAACAATGGTATGTATGTCTAATCTAATGGTGGCCTAAGACTTTTGCACAGAACTGTACATAAAGCCCACTGACTTGCAATGACTTGTCAGTTTATTCTTCAGTAGAGCCTGGTATATGAACTAATGATAATGGACTGACAACTGAATAAGAACTAATTGCATGTTGAACCCCCCTTCTCTTGCCGAACTGCAGGAATTCTTTGTGGCGTAGATTCTGTTAGGTATTTATCAGTGCCGGCTGGTGCTGCCCTCGTCAAGTTACATGTTAAATAATACTGTATACAACAAGTAATACAAGTGGTGTAAGTACACTAATGCCTTTTGTTGCTTTCCCTATTTTGTGTTTCAAAGTGCTGGAACCACATTGTCTACAATGACGTAGTGATGGCGATATGAGATTTAAGGGTTAAAGGGGCTGGTGAGTGAGACTTTAACCAGAAAATTTGAGAAATTTGTATTTCTACTGGCCAGTGTTTAGGCAGCATTACAGTGTGTTGCTCTGTTTTTAAACCTTTTTTTAATCACCAACCGCCACTTCAGGAATGCTGACGTACACGATAGCTTCCCATAGATGCTCTACAGGATTAAGGTCTGGGGACTGTGAAAGGTCAGGAAAGCAAGGAAAACTCGCTGTCATGTTTCTGTAACCAACCCGCTGAAAGTTTTCTTCCTCAAATACTGTAGCTGAGCTACTTTGACAATGGCGAAAGGGAAGTATTGGAATTCCTGCAGCCATGGACTATCACTCAACTGCAGGTGGCAGCATTTCTGCAAAAATGGCGCTGGTCAACGTTTCAAACAAGTCCAGTCGTTTTGGCCGGAATGACGAGAAGCGCTGCTGTGGTGAATTCTGTATCCTTCTGTAACCTTGGAATGAAGAAAAAGTCCAGATGTAACCATTTATTTACTTGCTAAGATGACATTTGCCCTTGTAAATTGTACATAGTGTTTCATTATAGGATGTAAAACAGTACCACACAGACGTCAAACTACAACTCCCTCAATAGGTATTTATGGTGTTTAGCCATGTCAAAAGCATGACTCTGTGATCACTGAACAACATCTGTGTAGATTTGAATGCCTGTTTTGGATCTTTCTCCTGGTGGGAAGCGCCAACCACAACCCGGCAACATCTTGACAGAAGCAGACATTTTCATTTAAAATCCACTGGTATTAACAAGGTGCCACTGGAGGAAAAACAGCCACTCATTGATTCTCCACCATAATTAACAGAAGATAATGATTTTTTTTTTGGCATCATCAAAAGGTTTGTAGGCCAAAAAGTCTTTTCTATCTGTTTTGATGCCAAACAAAGTTTCAATAGTATCTAGCAACATTTACTTTCACATTTGTGGTTAGGTGAAAGAACGGATTTCTTCTGGCATGCCTTCCAAATAGTTTGATGCCATTTGTCATGGTGGTGCCATTTAATTGTTGATTTGGATAATCTGTGATCTACAAAAAGACTAGCTTTATCTCTGTGAATCTTTAAGTCTGATCTTTGAAAGTGGCTTGGTTGTTTCAAGCTATTCATTCAAGCAATGAATTGTTGCTCTAACCACTGGATATAGGAATCTGCAGTATAGCATATCCTGATTTATGAAGTTCAATGGATGTTTGTTACTGCATAGTTTCACCCTAGATAAACAGGAAGTCATGGGCTGAAAAGCTTTGAAGGAAGCATGCTTTAGTTACATTTTCTTCATAAGAAGTTCTAGGGATGTCAATCATAACTCATGGTTAGAATTCATGTACTTCAGTTAACCTTTAGACTTCTCTTATATTGTAAGCATTGTAATGTGAGGACAAGGTAATAAACCACAAAGTCTTTTTATAATTTTTTCTTTACTTATCCTTACAAAAGGGTGCCAATATTTATGGAGCTGACTGTATATTCATATACTTAAGGCTTTAGTGTACCTCAAGAAGTCTACCAAGGTTGTGCTACATGATTTAACATTTGAATAACATATCAGCTGTCAAAACATTCACACACACAAGTAATACATGTGAATACATTTCATTGTCACATGAGAATATCTGAAGCAGTTAAAATGCTGATTTGACTAAATATTTTTACAACTCAATCTAGTCTGTAACAAATGGTTACAACTCAATGGTTACAACAAATGGTTACAACTCAATCTAGTCTGGCCTTTCATCAATAACACATTTCCGCCCACAGAACTGCTGCTCACTAGATGTTTCACCATGCATTTCCATTTCCATTTACAGCTTATCCAGAGAGACTTACAACTGACACAAACTTACCAAGGTACAATTTATGCATGGAAAAGACAAGTGAAATGTAAGGCATAAGGCGATTAGAGCTACTCGACTGAAAATGCCCATACCTACAGTAGCGACAATTCAAAAATTCTGAGACGAACGTCTCTGGGCATGGACCCAAATACATTATATTTTGCCCTCACACAGAGTGGGTGAGGATCACAAGAGAGGCAAACAATCTCAAAGGTTCACTCTCAGAGAGTTACAAAATACAGGTCACTAAGTCTCCAAAACTACCACGAGACACGTCCAGGCCATTTTTCTTAGTGGTCTCAGACTTTTGACTCCACCTGTATATACACCAATCAGCTATAACATTAAAACCTCCTGCCTGTTATTGTGTATGTCCACATTAAGCCACTCAGGTTCTGACCTCTCGAGGCATGGAATCCACAAAACCTCTGAAGGTGTCATGTGGTATCTGCCACCAAAACATTCGCAGCAGATCTTTTATGTCCTGTAATTTGTGAGTTGGGGGCTGCACGGATTGGGCTTGTTGATCCAGCGCATCCCACAGACACACGTTCAGACTGAGATATGGAAATTTGGAGGCCAAGATCCTCAAACCAGACCTGAGTATTTTTTGCAGTCTGGCAGGATGCTGAAACAAGCACTGCTTCTATAGAACACCGCTGGCATATATTGTTTATAGTGGGGCAAAAAAGTATTTAGTCAGCCACGAGTTGCGCAAGTTCTCCTACGTAGAAAGATGAAAGAGGTCTGTAATTTTCATCATAGCTACACTTCAACTATTAGAGACAAAATGAGGAAAAAAATCCAGGAAATCACACTGTTGGATTTTTAAAGAATTTAATTGTAAATTATGGTGGAAAATAAGTATTTGCTCAATAACAAATGTTCAACTCAATACTTTGTAACATAACCTTTGTTGGGAATGACAGAGGTCAAACGTTTCCTGTAAGTCTTTACCAGGTTGGCACACACTGTAGCTGGAATTTTGGCCCATTCCTCCATGCAGATCTCCTCTAGAGCAGTGATGTTTTGGGGCAACACGGACTTTCAACTCCCTCCACACATTTTCTATGGAGTTGAGATCTGGAGACTGGCTAGGCCACTCCAGGACCTTGAAATGCTTTTTCACAGAGCCACTCCTTCGTTGCCCAAGCGGTGTGTTTAGGATCATTGTCATGCTGGAAGATCCAGCCACGCTCCATCTTCAATGCTCTCAATGATGAGAGAACGCTGAGAGAACTGACACGAGGATCTGGCAACCCAGACTGATTCTCCGCGGTTGCACACAGGACACCCGCTGTTTCGTAGCTGTTAGCAGCTTATTACCTTTGAACTATTTTAATTCCCGATCGCATCTGTATCATATATAATCGTATATATAGTAGGTTTTTACAACATCTTAATTATTTTATTCTCGTACCGGCGGATTATATTTTTTTGCCGCTAATCGTTATTTAGTAACTTTACAGGTATACCGGCTTGTGTTTGTAGCCATTTAGCTAATTACCAGAGTTTGCGTCTTCTATCACAGTAGTGTGTGTTTTTTTTATAACTTTTTTACAGTCTTTTCCCACCTTCTTTCTGAGACTTAGTTTTTTGTGACGTTTGTATTAACGCTTTAATCGAGCATTGCATTGGACCATCGGCTGCAGCTGAACCATATCTTCACTCGGCACCCCACAACACCACCCGAAGCTAAGTACCTTTAATTCATTAATTGTACTAACATGGCTTCTGCTGTGCTTGTTCCCTGTGCCGAGTGTGGCATGTTTAGCTATTCTTCCTCCGTCATTAGTGTCAATTTTACTTGTGATAGGTGTAGGCTTGTAGCCAGTCTAACGGAGAAGATTGTAATGTTAGAGGCGTGCATCCAGACATTAGAGAAGACTAGCTCAGCTACTAGCTTAGCAGATCTGGATGCCAAAGGCGAAGTTAGAGTCCCGGCAGAGTCCTCGCAGCAGGGCAAGTGGGTGACGGTTCGGCGACGTAGTCGTAAGGCTAGTCCACGAGAGCACCACTCTTTACCTGTTCACGTGTCTTACAGGTTTGCCCTCCTCAGTGAAACACCCACTGAGCAGCCTGTTGAAAGAGCTCTGGTCATAGGTGACTCTATTTTACGACACGTGAAACTTGCTACCCCTTTAGGGACACCAGCAGCTAGAGTTATCTGTATCCCCGGAGCCAGAGTGCCGGACATTGCCAGAGTCTTAGTGAACTCGAGAGCCGCAGATTCTCTATTATAGTTATTCATGTAGGGGCTAATGATATACGCCTTCGCCAGTCAGAGGTTACTAAGGCTAATTTTGTAGAGCTGGTTAGCATGGCGAAAGCGATGTCCGATGCTGTAGTGTGCTCTGGCCCCATCCCAATGCGGCGAGGTGACCAAGCCTACAGCAGGTTATGGTCGCTGAACTGCTGGCTGTCCAAGTGGTGCTCTGAAAACAACGTGGGCTTTATAGACAACTGGACAGCCTTTGAGGGTAAGAGCCTGGCCTTTAGGATGGGATGGTGTCCCATCCATCCCACTCGGGAGGGAGGGTGCTGCTCTCATCTCCTGCAACATTGCCCATAGTCTTATGGCTCGATTGGTTAGGGGCTGACTATCCAGAGCAGGGGTCAGGCAGCAGACAGACCGGCTTAACCAACTGTCTGCTGGTAGCCATTCACCGTCACCCAGAAACCACATTATTGAAACTGTGTCTGTTACCCGCATCTGCGGCTACCCCATGACTTTAGTTCGCTCTTAGATTTATCATCTACGCCGCCCAAGGAGGCTGGGTCCCTTTTTGAGTCTTGGTCCTCCCAAGGTTTCTACCTAGAACTAGGGAGTTTTTCCTTGCCACTGTCGCCCTGGGCTTGCTCAATTTTAGATTGGACGTAGTTATTAGGAGATAATCTAAACTTGTAAAGTTGCTTTGAGACAATGCTCCATTGTAAAAAGCGCTATATAAATAAATCTGACTTGACTTGACTTGAATGATGGAAGGAGGTTTTGGCTTGTAATCTCGCGATACATGGCTCCATTCATTCTTCCCTTAACACGGATCAGTCGTCCTGTGCCCTCTGCAGAAAAACAGCCCCAAAGTATGATGTTTCCACCCCCATGCTTCACAGTAGGTATGGTGTTCTTGGGATGCAACTCAGCATTCTTCTTCCTCCAAACATGATGAGCTGAGTTTTACTAAAAAGTTCTGATATTATACCACATAATATTCTCCCAATCCTCTTCTGGATCATCCATATGCTGTCTGGCAAACTTCAGACAGGCCTGGACATGTACTGGCTTAAGCAGGGGGGCACGCCTGGCACTGCAGGATCTGAGTCCCTCTCGGCGTAGTGTGTTACTGATGGTAGCCTTTGTTACTTTGGTCCCAGCTCTCTGCAGGTCATTCATCAGGTCCCTCCGTGTAGTTCTGTGATTCTTGCACACGGTTCTCATGATTATTTTGACCCCACTAAAGTAGAAGTTACAGGTCTGTGAGAGCCAGAAATCTTGCTTGTTTGTGGGTGACCAAAACAAGCAAGCAAGATTTCCTGGATTTTTTTTCTCATTTTGTCTCTCATAGTTGAAGTGTACCTATGATGAAAATTATAGACCTCTCTCATCTTTCTAAGTAGGAGAACTTGCGCAATCAGTGGCTGACTAAATACTTTTTTGCCCCACTGTATGTAATATTGGATGATTTTCCTCAATAAATAAATGACCAATATAATATTTTTGTCTCATTTGTTTAAATGGGTTCTGTTTATCTACTTTTAGGACTTTATGCTGAAATATAGAAAATTCTAAAGGGTTCACAAACTTTCAGGCACCACTGTACATCTGCATGATCACAAAAGCATGATCATGGCCGACCACCTAACTATCACCTCACAAATATAGTAATACAAGTGTTTGTTTGTTGTTGCCTCACTATGACAGCTGTTGATTGCATTAGGTTACCAGTTATAGAACTATATTTTGCTTTATTTTGCTTTTATTTTGCGGATGACCAGGGCCTAACTGGCAGCATAGAGAGCAAGACAGGGAATCCCCCTGAACAGGACGTCAGTCTGTTGCGGAACTCAGTTGATCAAAGGATAGAAAAATATTATATTGGCCATTTATTTATTGAGGAAAACAATCCAATATTACATACCTTTTTTTTCGTCCAATGTATTTTTATTATCATTTTCCATTATTTTCCACATAACAAGAGACCAAAATTAAACCTGTACCCCCCTGTTATTTTGCACCTGGGCTAGGAAGGCACACCATCATTGATGGAATATTGAATTCTGAATTATACCAGATGCAGAAAGCAGAGGTTCACATACTTTTGCCACTCACAGATATATTGGGCCAATTGTCTTAATAAATAAATGACCAAATGAATTTACTTCATGAACAAATGAAGTATAATATTTCATTTGATAATTAGTCATTTATATATTTTGGTACTGTTTATTTACTGTTATGGTGATTTAGGTGTAAATATTCAGAAATATAGACATTGACGTCATTTAGGCCTGTTTTAGGAATGCTCTCTACCCTCTCCCTCCAAATAAACCCACATTCTTAGTTTAGTTCGCACCAGGACCTGTGGGAGGCGCTGCTGCCCCATAACGTCTATGGAGTTGAATGACGGTTTGATGTGTGACATGCTATCGGTCTGCACCGCTGTGCTAAAACACACAATAGTTTAGGGAGACGGTGTCTGTGTGAGTGGATGTTCAAGGCGAGAGTCATTTCAACACAAAAATTAAGTAACCACGGTATCTGAATGTCTGTTACAAACATTAATTAACCAAAAATGAAAACTCATTGATGTACCAGTGGAAATTTCATTATGCTAGCAGAGGAAACCTGATGACTACTGCAAAAGCCAATTAAAGTGTTTAATTTAAACTCTTTAATTAGGAGTTTGATTTTATTTTAATTTATTTAGGACAGACAACTGGATAGCTTGTTCTCTATTGAATTTATGACTGTATATTTTACAGACAATAGTATATAATAAGCTAATAGTTGATCATAACTCAATATTATAATTCTACTTGTAGACGGATATACAACATTTTTGTAACGGCAGCAGCTCTTCCAAAGCAAGTCAGGTGAGAGGATTTTTACAGATTACATAAAACACTTGAATATGTTTATTTGGCGTTTGATAAAAAGACTTCTTACTAAAGGCAGGAAAGGAAAAAATAAAGTTAAACAGGTCTAGAAGTAGTTTTCTCAAAATGAAAGTTATTTGATGTATTAACTGGATTTAAGCGTTAGCTTTCTGCTAACAGACGTAGATGTATAAAGCTACTCTGGCTGATGCTGCATGGTTTGTTGGCATTTTTTGGCACTAATAGCTCTTTTGTCCTCTGGCTCTGGATGTGGATTTTGATTTGTTAATATTTCCTTGTGTGGAAATAAATAAACATTAAATGTCAAATGTCACGTTCTCCTAAAGATTCAGTGACCCAGGCTATTAAACATGAACTACAGACCACATTTGTTTGGACCCATTTATATTCGTTAATATCTGAGTAGTGTATTTAGGACTTGCAAATAACAATGTTTGCGTCTTTGCTTAATCTCTGCTTCTTGTTAGTGGATGGAACGTCTGTTGCTATGAGGCACGGGCTGCAAATAGTTTTATGTTTTTATGTTTTATGTCAGTTTCATAATGCAGACCATTTTGGGTCATTTTTAAAATTCTCCTAGGAGGCTTACCTCTAGACCCCCCACGGCAAAGCATAGCCACCCCCTATGCAGTTATTCCTAGTGACACCCCTGAATATAGAAAATATATATACAAGTGTGCACCATTTAACCTCCGCATTCATTCTGTGAAACAGGACGCTGATCGGACATTATCATAGTCACGTAGTAATGCAGATATTTTGCAAATGGTGTTTTATTTTAAGCACTAACATTAATTAAAACACAATATGAAAACATTAAGTACAGTACTGTGTTGTACGCTTCAGTAATTCTTATCTTATAAAACTAACGTGAGTAGAATGCTGCCACGTTTTGCTTTTCATTACTGCGATTCTCTTTTCTGTCAGTAGGTGTCGCAAATGTTTGTTTTTTCTAGTTTTCTAGACATGAATAATGTATATAAGGGTTGCAGGGTTGGACAGTCTTATATGCTACCATTTGCACATATGATTAGACATCCCTGCTCCCTCACTCTTCTAAGACATAATGACCAGTTATTATTTGTCACTGTTTTATTAACATGTTTAATAATTAGCAAAAACTAGACCAAATTGTAACAGCTTGCTTCCAAGCATTACATTATTCATCTGTATCATTTTGCAATACAAGCCTCTCTGTGGGCCATTACCTCATTGTCACAGGTCCCTCCAAAAATCAATGTTAAAAGACTTTCCATCCACTCCCTTTATAGGACCCACTCACTTTTTAACAACCAATGAAAAAAAAACAAGAGCACCCACAATATGATCCGCAAATAATTTTATAACCGATCGATAAAAGGTGTACACATGCACACTTCTAACACAATTCTCTTTTGTTGTCGCTGAAAAAAAGGGTGAGTCAGGATGGACTTCTATGTGCTATGTATAATAAATACACAATTTCATATCTAGAATACTGTGCAAAAGGCCAGTGTTGTTTTAACAATGCTATAATGACCATATAGAACTTTGTCAACGATTGGAACACAAAAATTTAATTCTTGGATTCGCACTCATTTCCACTGACCTGCATTCCAATCTTTTTGAGCTTTAGTATATCTCAGCCACGTTCCCCTTCTGAAAAAATGGTTTCTGTCCTGCTGCCCTTCCCATTTCCGATCAATTTCAGATCCTGCTATTGCTCAAGTGTAAGGGGAGGTCACAGTAAGCTAGATCTGCATTTCCTGAAGGAACTACCAGGGGTATGTGGGTTTGTGTTCCAATACTTTTGGCCACAGGCGGGTGTGTGTCCTAATGTGTGTCCAAGTGTGGGCCACTTATCCGCATGTGGCCAAAACTATTTGGACATAAACCCGCACGTGCATGTGTGTCCTAATACTTTTGGTCATTTAAGTGGGTTTATGTTCAAATACTTTTGGCCACGTGCAAATTCGTGTCCCAATACTTTTGGCAACATGCTGGTTTGTGTACCAGTACTTTTGGCCACATGCGGGTTTGTGTCTCAATACTTCTGGCCGTATGCGGGTGCGTGTTCTAATACTTTTGGCAGCCTGCGGATGTATGTCCCAATACTTTTGGCTGCTTGCGGATTTGTGTCTCAATACTTTTGGCTGTGTGCAGGTGTGTGTCCTAATACTTTTGGCTGTGTGCGGGTACGTGTCCTAATATTTTTGGCCTCGTGTGGGTGTGTGTACTAATTATGGGTGCCTTCATGTGCCTTCTCTTAATATTTTACCGCAGCTCCAGCCACAGGTACACACAGATACTTATAATGAACTCCATCAACAAAACAGGAAATCAGTAGCCATGTTTTGGTCTGGTGAGTGATTATCTGATTTCTCCATATACCGACAATATTGACATAACTATTCAGACCTTTTACTCAGTACTTATTTGAATCACCTTTGGCAGTGATTATATCCTCCAGTCTTCTCGGGTATGATACAGGTTTGCACACCTGGATTTCTCTGCAGATGCTCTCGCTCTGTGAGGTTGGATAGGGACTGTCAGTGGACAGCCAGTTTCAGGTCTCTCAAGAGATGTTTGATTGGGTTCAAGTCAGGACTCTGGCTGGATCACTCAAGAACATTCACAGAGTTGTCCCTAGTCCACTCCTGTGTTGTCTTGGCTGTGTGTTTAGGGTCATTGTCTTGTTGGAAGATGAACCTTCAACCCGGTCTGAGGTCCTGAGTGCTCTGGATCAGGTTTTTAAGAATATCTCTGTACTTTGCTCCATTCAGCTTTCCCTCAACCCTGACCAGTCTCCCTCTCCCAGCTGCTGAAAAAACACCCCAAAGCATAATGCTGCCACCACCATGCTTCACTCTAGGGATGGTATTGGGCAGGTGATGAGCAGTCCTTGGCATCCTCCAGGCATGACGTTTAGAATTGAGGCCAAAAAGTTCAATCTTGGTGTCATCAGACCTGAGAATCTCCTTTACATGCATTTTGCACACTCCAGGTGGGATTTCACATGTCTTTTACTGAGGAGAAGCTTCTGTCTGGTCATTCTGCCATAAAGCCCAGATTGGTGGAGTGTTGCAGTGATGGTTGACCTTCTGGAAGTTTCTCCCATCTGCACACAGGAGTGACCATTGGGTTCTTGGACACCTCACTTACCAAGGTCCAATCTGGGTCTTGATTGTTCAGAACTTCTTTCATTTAAGAATTATGGATGCCACTGAGCTCTTGGGAACTTTCATTGCAGCAGAATTAGTTGTATCCTTCTCCAGATCAGTTCCTCCAATCTCTGAGCTCTACAGGCAGTTCTTTCCTCTTTGTTTTGTTTTTTGCTCTGATATGCTGTTAGCTGTGAGACCTTATAATAGAGAGGACTCCAATCAAGATGTAGAAACATCTCAAGGATGATCAAGAGAAAAGGGAGGCCCCCAGAGATACATTTCAACAGCGAATAGTTCTGTCCATGCAAAATTTTAGTTTTTACTTTTTTAAAATTCAGTTTTCACTATTTCATGATGGGGTATTGAGTGCAGATTGATGGGTTAAACTAATTTTTGCTTTAGCACACGGCCTCAAAGGGTCTGAAGACTTTCCAAATGCATTGTAAGGCTCCACATGAAAGCTTCCTCATAAACACTAAGCTAAAATACTCTTTTCCAGGCTTAAACCACATTTGGACAGAAGTCTATTTTTATGACCGAAGGCAGTAAAAAGCAGTAAGCAAACAGCCTCTCATAGGAGCTCCCAGTCTTACCATGATGGCCAAGAAAACTTATGGTACTTGTAAAACCACCTCATTTACCTTCTTTAAGTTGTTTTGAGTTAGGTTGGTCCTGGGATCACAATGGAGGATGAGAGAATGAACGGTTTGTAGAAGGACAGACGTTTGCAGCTGTGTGGAAATGTTGTTCCTATTAAAACCAAGATTTAATAATAATGCAACAGGGCAGACAGAACTTGCACACTTAACTTAATAACACTAAAACCACGTCTGAAAAATAAGACAATAGCTCAAACATCTTCCGACATGCCAAATTTAGATTTAAAATTCAATTGTACAGGATTCATTTGAACACATGTACACTGAATAGGATACCCCCATGTGACCTCCCGTTCCCTGATGCACAGCCTTTCATGCCTGCGTTATGACCAACCTCAGAAAAGGGCTGCTCGCCCTTAGAAAGAGCATTATAACAAAATCCCTCTATTCCCTAGATATCCACTAAAAACACGAGCATAGATGATTTGGTTGATTTTTTTCCCTCCAGTGTCTGCTATACTTCCTGCTTGGCCAGTTTGTCCCTGGTTCAGTAAGCCACAAGAAGATTGGCTGTGTGTTCCTGTTAGTTATTTATAACTAGTAATGAATGAAAGTCTTTGAGAGTCTTGTGGGTGCCTGAAGGTAGGAGTGTGTCTAATGCACATTTCCCTTCTAAAATGTGATCTGCTTTCTCAGCTTCTATTTAATGACCTTTTTTGTAGAGGACTGAATTCAAGAACCTCGAGTCATTCTGTTTTCAAATTAGTATTTCCTATCTTGAGAGCTTGAAACAGAAAAAACTGGCAACCTCAGAGGTGTGAACTGCATGCAGATAATTTCAATAATATTCATCCCAGCTCCAATCTCAGTGCAGAGGTGGTGCAAGTACACAAGTTCTTTACCTAAGTAAAAGTACTACTAATGTGATAAAAAACCAAATACTGAAGTAAAAGTTGAAGTATGACTTATTTTACTCAAGTAGAAGTATAAAAGTACATGCTACTAAATGTAGTTAAAGAAAAAAGTATTTCTAAAAAGCCTTTCTAACTCAATTTTTGAAACAGGATGTCTTTTATTGAGGGTAAGAGGTACAGATCCATGACACTGAGCGTACATAATGGTTTGTACTACTGTACAACTACATGAATCCTCTGCCAAAAAACCATACAATTGACATTATCATCTTTAGCAATGTACTTGTCACTTTCACATGTAGAAAGTCAAAGTCAAAAGTATTCAGTAATAGAAATAATCAAGTAAAGTAGAGATACCTAAATAAATACTTGTACTTTGTTACTTACCCCCTGTCTAAATGTACTGACCGTACGTTTGTGAAGACTCATGGGGGGGTACACACACACACACACACACACACACACACACACACACACACACGAATTGTTATTTGTTATTTAAGATCTATTTTAACTGCCTTCTCCTAAGACCTAGAGCACCTTGCTGAAGCTACATAGTAGTGGTTCAAATTCAAGAACCTCAATATAGTCGAGATAAAGCCCAGTTCTCAATCCAATTAAGACATTTTGGCAAGATTTAAAAATGCTGCTCACCAGTGACAACATTTTAAGGATCCAGATGTGCAAAGCTGCTACAAACATATCCCAAAAGACTCCTGATTACTAGCTGTAACTGCGGCAGAAGGTGGTGCGACCGAATACTGATCCAGGAGTGGTACATTCTCAAGCAATAAAATAGATGTCTGCTTTGTTACTTGTGTCACAACAAAAAATCATATTGAAGTTGTTAATACAAATCAGATTTTAGCACTTTTTACAACAGTGCATTGTCACAAGGCAGCTTTATAAATATCTATTCCCAAAGCCTAGAGTGACAGTGGCAAGGGAAAACTCCCTAAATGTTACAAGGAAGAAACCTTGGAAGAACCAAGACTCAAAAAGGGACCCAACGTCTTTGGGCAGCCTAGATGATGAATGTAAGAATTATACTATGGTACCTAATTAATAAGTTTATGGTATAGTTTAAATAAACACATGAATAAAATTAAGGGTGGCATATTTAAAGAGAAACAGTAAATATTCTAATAAATACATAGACTAAGATGAATTCCAGAGGATACAATATTAAATATTACAAATGGCAGTCAAATGGTAAACAACCCAGTCAAGTGCAATTTAATTCCAAGTTAAAAAAAGTTTAAAAGTTCAATACTTGTGGAAGCACCGAAACACTGTATAATTTTTGGCCACGGCATCTGGAATGTTGTGTAGTTATTTAAAGTAAATCCACAAGGTTTTTACATGGCAGCCACATCTGAGCTTTGAGGTCAATTTATAAGAGGTGAGTGTAGACAAATAAGAACAAATTTGGAACCTGACCATGTTCTTTTATGGGTCTTTGCACTGGCAGTTGGAACAGCAGCTGTGTTGTCTCACCGAGCCCAGAAATGCAAGGGTTAAAGTTAAAGTAACCCACATCTCTAATTAGGGCTATAACCGGAGGGAGCAGTCAACATAATCACAGCCTGGCTAATACTAATGCACAGTGATGGCCATTTATTACACAGACCCAAAGCCCCTCCGGTTGACCTGACATCTCATATCCTGTCACCGGGTAACTTTGTTTTAAGGACTGGGTAAAGAAGTCCTTACTGTGGTCCAGTTTCAGAGGAAAATCATGTTAAAAGTACCACAGTTCTTCTCTGTAACTTCTTTGTCATAGTCTGTTCAATACAACCACAACATAATCAAGTTATTAGTTTGATAATTTCTTGTTAATTTTAAAATGGCTAATGATGAATGGCTATGTGAAAAGGGGCAACCTAAGGTAGGACGACAGTAGCAGTGGGCACTTCACTCAGAGGTGGGTGCCCTTGGCAGATGTCAGAAGACATTGTTACAAGTTTGGAGGATACACATTCTGCTTATGGACTTTTACTGTAATAATGGATTGTCATGTTAATCAGAATTAATCAAATTTGTTGGATTTTTCCCATTTATCCCACAAATATTTTTCCAATGATATTGCAGTCCTACTACAATATAACATTACAGCATAGGTGTGATCAGGAGCCCCAGTCAAATGCTGCTGTGTCCCAGTCAATTTATTTCTGGAATGCTGAGCAGAACTATAGGACATGTCATGCAAATTCACTACATGTCCCATAATGCCCCTAATGCTTTCAATCACTGCCAGTTTCTTTCATTTTTTCTCGAGGAGTAATGGACATTATTTAAAAGAAAATACTGCAGGCAATGTAATGATAGCTCATATCTATGTTTAGTTAATGCAATAAATAATTTCTTTAGTGTAAATTTGTTCTTGATTTCATATCCATGGCAAAGTAACGCCTATTTCACTGTTATCTATTTATTATTGAACAGGCTTATTGTTTATGCACAGTTGTGCCTCTTCAACTGGTGCCTCTAAATTGTGTGTACCCCAGTATGACAAGTAGTCCCGAAACTCCCCTACAAGTACACAATATAAACCTCAACAGAATGCATATCTTACTGTTTAATAATAGTGAATAGGGGAACATTCTGAGAATAACCCAGACCTGACTGAATGAAAAATAATACTGTGAACACAAGGTTAACCCAAGGTTCTCATGTATTACCCTTAAAATCAAAGGAACTAACATTAAATAACATTTAGTTTCACATGCTGTGTAAACTGATTCTGAATGATAGCTGCAAGTAATAATAATGTAAGTTACTAAAGTTACTCATCCAGAGAGCTAGGGGAGCAAAAGAAAGAACTAGCACCTATATAATGAGGAAGAGGATGGCATTGAATCAAAGGAATAGCAATAACTAGCAGTTTGCATGAGGAGAAAGGAACTCCAGACAGAAATAGAAAGCACCTGCGACACTTGCTCCTCCGTCTGCGCTGAATGTGGAGTTTAAAGTTGCTCATTTGCATCTCATTTAGATTATCAAATTAAACTGCTGTACAAACTGCAGTGTGGTTATGGGAGACGAAGGAGGTCAGAGAATGTATAATTTATAGATGCTCAATGCCAGTGAAGCTTTCAGTAATCTAGGTCACATTTGAAGTGTCTAGTAGTAGCAGCTTATGTGGGTACAACTACAGTGGTAAAACAACATCACAGTATGGTAAGTACACAGCCCAGTTTTAATGTGTAGTTCAAAGCATACATCATATTGTCCATAGCACAGCATGATTTGAGCCTTTAAATTGACATGAATTACGTTTTTTGAACACTGGCCATTTACTTAATTGCTATTTTTATAGTGGTACTTGAAATTTGTAGCTGAGACAAATTGTAGTTGGCAAATTTTTTTTTTGAGAAAAATGATCCCATATTATGCATCTGCGAGTGGCAAAAGTATGTGAATCCTCTGCACAGAATGTTGGTGGATTTCCAAACTTCTTCCACAACATTTCGATTGGATTAAGGTCAGGATTTTTCCATTCCAGAACATTAACTTTATTCTTCTTTAACCATTTTGGCAGAACAACTTTTGTGCTTAAGGTCATTGCCTTGCTGCATGTCACACTTTCTTTTGAGATTCAGTTCATGGACAGATGTCCTGATATTTTCCTGCATTCATGGTGGCAAGTTGTCGTTGCCCAAATGCACCAAATTAGGCAAAAAACCATGATACTACCACCACCATGCTTCACAGATGGGATAGAGTTCTTACACTGGAATGCAGTTTTTTTTTTAATTTCTCCAGACATAAAGTCAGATTTTCAAGTCAGATTTATTTATTTATATAGCGCTTTTTACAATGGTGCATTGTCTCAAAGCAATATAAAGCAACATAACGTCTCTAATTCAAACTAAAAAGCTTTATTTTGGTCTCATCCATTCAAAAAACGTTTTTTCCAATAGCTTTCTGGATTGTACATGTGATACCATGGGTAACAGTGTTCTTTTTGATCTTCAGTGTTTTCCTGATGATGGATTCATAAATGTTAACATTAGACTTTTAGTTGCTTAGAAGTTACCACTGGTTCCTAATGTGAGTTTCAGACTATTACACACCTTACACTTGGAATGAGCTTTGTTGGTAGACGAAGTAACGGTGGTCTTTTATATACAGTCTGTCTGTCTGTATATTAGTGCAGCTTTTTCGTTCGTATCATAACATAATTACACAAGCATGTCTTATGAAGAGGGGACTTGATATATCCCTGTTCTTTACATAAATTATTTTAAATTAATTAAAAAACACCTGCATCTAAAGTCACCTTCAAGTTACCTGCTAATGCTGGGGGTCCACATACCTTCGTCACTCAGAGGTATGTAATATTGGATCATTCTCCTCAACAAATAACCAAGTACAGTATAACCTTGGTATCTCACCCCCCATTGTCTCGCCAAACTCATTTTTTGCGATGTGTGATGGCAAGGTGAATTTCCCTCCATGCACTTTACCTCAAAGAGCTGCCACCCTCGGATCTCACCCTCGCCATTCTTGAAATATGACAAATATATTGCCAGTAATGAAATTCTACCCTGCTAACCCACCAATTTTTCAGCCAGGTCAGTAGCTGTCACTTTAATCTTACTGACAGGGACGCCTTCCCTGTTGTCTCCTCAGATGGCAGCTCACCTCGCCGGCGGATCTTGACCCTGCTCACTCTGCTGATTCCTCGCTGCTTACTGTTATTGCTCTGTTGATGTGTTAATCTCATCATCAGTCTTTTAGTTGGCCTAAAGCATATTGGCATGCAATCGAGACGCTGATGCGCTATTTTGGACTATCAGAACTTGCAACGTCGGATGACGTCCATGGATTTCATGTGCTTTGTGTCACAGAAACAATGGTCAATCATGATCTATTTCTCATCGAATAATCGAATCGTAATCGAATGGAAACTGTACACGTATGTACATGTTTTGGTACATGGTAAATGCGATTGTACAATCACTCGGGCTGCTCAGTAAATCACATTATGTGAGTAGCAGGTATGAATGTCACTGCCTTTGTCTAGTTTTTAGTAACCTCGTTAAGTCGCCAAACTCACCTATTGCCAAAAACAGCCATGAAACAGACCTAGGCGAGATAACGAGGTTAGACTGTTTAACAATTTGCTTAATTGGGTTCACTCTGTCTACATTTAGGACTTGTGTGAAAATCTGATTTTACTCTAAACACCACCGACAAATGTGTCTGTGACAAAAATGATACTAGACATAGTACATGTAAAATAATGTGAACTGAACTTATGAATACCTACAGAATGTCTTCTACCATTTTCCGTGTAATTCACTCTTTTAAGTCGACAAATGGTACACCATGTAAGTTTTCGAGATGAAAATGTACATTTCCAGGGTTTGCTGCCATCCTGGATAAAAGCAAAGCGAGACATGCTGTTCTGTAGCTCGGACCATCTTCCATTTGTTTCCTGCAAAAACCAAAGACGCAGTGGAGCAGAATAAATCCTCGTATTTGCTTAAAGCATTATTTAAGACCAGACTGAATCATAGTGTCATTCACAATTTATTCCAGTCAAGCTTCGTATCCTCCTCCTATAGCTTACTCTAATTCCTCTGTGCCCCAGGATGGACATGTGAAACCTTATTCAGGGTGTTATAGACACAGTCAAATGGAATATCTTTCTGTCCTTATGTGATTGTGTCATCTTCCATTTATACACTAATAATGAGACTATTTGGCCACGTGCATGTCTTGCACAGTTATCCGTGAAGTTGTGTGTGATTTCAGATGGTACAGGTTTCCATTTATAGCAGAGGCTCAGCTGGCTCAGTAGCTGAAGCTGTGAAGCTGAAACAGATTAAGGGATGTGAGCATTACACTGAGGTGTATTTCTGAATGTCTGACACCACACACACATACAGTACTGTGCAAAATCTTACGCCACCATTAGATTAGATATATCACTATTTTAACAATGGTGTAATAGCCACATATACTTATTTCTCAGTCTCTTTATTAGAATACAACCAGAAAATACACTACATTTGTATGCAGTATAAAGAAACCTCAGAAATATACAGGATACTGTGGGAATTTTAGTATTTTTGTTTGACCTCCCCTTACACTTTTTGCAATAGCAGTATCTGGCAGTTTCATCGGGATGCCCACGTTGACCCTTCTGCAGTCCCAAAGAAGCTTGACCAGGAATGGACTTTATGGAAGTATAACGCAGAGAAACCACTTTTCCGAAGGGGCACAGAGTGAAAAAGACTAAGATATGCTAAAGCTCACAAAGATTTGAATGAGGGATCAGAGGAAAAAAGTTTAACAGCAGAAGTCTGTCAATCACTCAAAAGCTCACTGCCTTACCAGCCGTGAGCTCACTTGCTCATTAGGTCACGCTTGGACTATAGAATGTTCTTGGTTGAAAGTGTGGGAGCAATTGTAAGAAAATGTAAGAACATACAAGACCATTGATAATCTCCCTCGATCTGGGGCTCCAAGCAAGATCTCATCCCGTGGGGTCAAAATGATCATGAGAACAGTGAGCAAAAATCCCAGAACTACACAGAGGGACCTGATGATTAACCTGCAGAGAGCTGGGACCAAAGTAACAAAGGCTACCATCAGTAACACACTACGCCAAGAGGGACTCAGATCCTGTAGTGCCAGGCGTGCCCCCCCTGCTTAAGCCAGTACATGTCCCAGGCCCGCCAGAGAGCATATGGATGATCCAGAAGAGGATTGGGAGAATATATCATGTGGTATAATACCAGAACTTTTGGTAAAACTCAACTCGTCGTGTTTGGAGGAAGAAGAATGCTGAGTGGCAATCCCAAGAACACCACACCTACTGTGAAGCATGGGGGGTGGAAACATCATGCTTTGGGGGCTGTTTTTCTGCAGAGGGGACAGGACGACTGATCCTTGTTAAGGGAAGAATGAACGGGGCCATGTATCGTGAGATTTTATGCCAAAACCTCCTTCCATCAGTGAGAGCATTGAAGATGGAACGTGGCTGGGTCTTCCAGCATGACAATGATCCCAAACACACCGCTCGGGCAACGAAGGAGTGGCTCCGTAAAAAGCATTTCAAGGTCCTGGAGTGGCCTAGCCAGTCTCCAGACCTCAGATCTCATTTTGTCTCTCATAGTTGAAGTGTAGCTATGATGAAAATGACAGACCTCTCTCATCTTTCTAAGTAGGAGAACTTGCACAATCAGTGGCTGACTAAATACTTTTTTGCCCCACTGTATATAAACTGGTTCACATTCACTGTCTATCAGTGCATGGCTTCCATCAAAAGTATCAGCCATTTGAATCATTCATCAATCACTCTTTTGTTTTCAGCAATAAGTCAAGTATTCTTGCGTATAATTTTGATTAGTCTATCTCTGATAAGTACATATAAAGTAAACTCAAAGCATACTCACTTGTTTAGTATAAAAGAAGTAATACTAATATCATACTTGAATAAACCTCTTTTTTGTAAAGGGAAGCACATTTTTAAATTTGTTGAAATATTGCTGTTATACAGTAGAAAAAGAAATGCAATTATAGAGGATGACTCACAGGCTTAATTAGCTTGTTGCACTCTAGAACTGCATTTCCATGTCTATTTAATGTGCTTTGTCTCTCTTTGTTCTATCTCTGTGTTTTACAACAAAGTGCAAAAGCCCAGCTAGAGCTGAAAAGCCATTTACCTTGATGTTCTTTTTTGTTTAAAGAAAAATGAAAAGACAATGGACTTTTTCACAGCTAACTCACCCTAGTACACAATTCCCATGCTGTGAGTATTGACTTTCACCTACTGACAATGAAAGAGCATACATTGTGAACTCACAGGGTTTAGAAATGCTCTTAATGCTGCTAAGTTCTATTAAATACGCCTGTATATATGGAGAAGCAAATGCTGATATACAGTTGGACATATGGCATCATCATATTCCAGCAATCTGCAGTAAAGCTCTGAGTGGAACAGCTGAAGACTGAGAAATGGAGAGTATAAATGTGAGATCAGGAATCTGAGCTACTTTTCATTCTCCTGCCAGCATCACCACACACACACACACACACACACACACACACACACACACATGAGCACTCACTCACTTTAGTTTTAATTCCTACATTTTGAGTAATCTCTTTATTGATTCCTCTTTTCTTATATGATGAGAATGAACACACTGTGCCGAAGACACTGAACTTACCATGTGATTACGATCTATTACACAGGGTATTGCAGAATGAGATGGAGCTAAGCTTTGTGTCCTACTTTTGGGATGACCGTGAGAGAGCGACAGCTGCCCAGGCGGAAGGCAAAATTGTGGGGGGGTGTGGGTGGGACCCAGTTTGGGTCAAAACAGCTAGTCATCCAGAGAGTGATCAGATCCTATTCTGTCTCGCTCTCTCCCTGGGAAAGAGAGTGAGTCTTTGAGGGAGATGACAGCTGCAGCCCCGAGCTCTGCACCTGGGGTGACATGAATGGAGAACTTGTATATATTATATATACAATAAAATAAACAAAATGAAAATTGACTTGTGTGCACAATGCTATATATGGCGACTTAACGAGGTTACAAAAAACACATTCTTACATTCATACCTGATACTGACATAATGTGTTTTACTGAGCAGCCCTCATGATTGTCCAATCAAATTTACAATGTGTATCAAATTCACTCTGCCACCATCTTGGTCATGTCACCAGGCAGTTATTTCCAGCCATACAAGACCTGATCCTTGTATCTCTTTGAATGGGGAAAGACCTATATATCTGAAATATTAACGTTTAAAATATTTAGAATCGCTGGTATAATCTGACAACAATTATATATGTTTTTTATATTATTCAGAGCGACTTACAACTGATACAGTCTTACAATCCAAGCAATTGTGTGTTAAGGGTATTGCTCAAGGACCCAACAGTGACAGCTTGGCAGATGTGGGATATAATTATATAATGTACTTGCAATGTTGGGTTCAAATAACAGAAAAATATGATTATTTAAGCTTATTCTAGCTGCTTCGCATGCGCATCCCGCCACCACAAAGGGGCCAAGACTTGCCATCTCCCTCTACAGCACATTTACTAATACGCCGATTAGTTCTTTCTAATGATGGGGCGGGGCTTCTGTACTACTGTCCCTTTCATATTTCAAACAGTGACCAGTCTCCTCCTTATATAACAGATATCTGATAACAGACAGGGCTGTACATCATCCGGCGTTTGAAATGAAAAATTGAAAGTAGGATTACAGTGACACCTACTGATGATCTGAAACATGCTGGCTTAGCGGGGTAGAATTTCAGTAGTTTTTATATTTGTCACATTTTAAGCTTGGCGAGAGGCGAGGTTGGCTGTTTTTAGAGGTAAAATGGTTGGAGGTCCCTCATTTCTCGTCATTAAGTCATTCCAGAAGGCTTATCCAAAGACGATGAGAACAGAGCTAATGTTTCCCATAAGGAATAATGTAAATTGAATTAATATGGTCCAGACCCCCAGAAAATCCATAATATATAAGGCATTATATGCATTAATGGAGTTGTGTTGTACAGGTGCTCCCTGATTTATGATGGGGGTATGTTCCTACAAATCCATCATAAGTGAAATGTATCATGAAGAACCTAGGAGTTTAACGAGTGTTTGGTAAAGAGGTCTTTACTGTATCATAGTGGAGATAGGGAAAGGATACTATGGTAAGTAATGATAAGTAGGTTAATGCTTAATAAATTTACATTAACTTACAGTTGGTCAAAATCATTAACACGAATCTTACTTTATAATAAAGTGTTGAAAAATCTCATGTAATTTAGTGAGTAATGGATCAAAAGTGAAAAGTAAAACAAACACTTACTCTATTGGTGAATTCAGTGTGCTAGCATATCTGCTAATGCTAACTGCAGCCTGTGGTGTGGAGCATTCACAGGCTTCCTCTTCTTTCAGCTGGCTCTTAAAACTAACTTTTTTAGGACCCATGGTGATTTGAGTTTCGGCTTAAACGAGACTCGCGGCTGAACTCAGAAGTTTAAGCAAGTGCTCCAAATACCAAGCAAACGAGAACCGAGACAAATTTTTATTTTTATCGGCTGTCCCAGATTCATACCCCTGATCTAGTCTCTTCTATTTCCCTGTCTGATCATAAGCTCATTCTGTTCACTTTGCCTTGCTTTTGCTCCCCAGTGGCTAAATGGAATTCTTTTCCACAATATTAAATCTGTCGATGCTGTTCTCTGACAGAACACTGCTCTGCTGGAGTCTAAACCAGCTTCCTTTGCTGCTTCCTCACTCTGGCACACAGCTGAACTCTGTGTCATGAACCTGTCGCTGAGAAGAGTGAGTATATGAGAAATTTAAACTCTCTGTGCATGTTGAAGCTTATAAACAACACGGGTACGTACAAATATGCCTTATGTGCTAATTATTTCTCCAATCTTATTAATGAATTAATCAATAGCTCCTGCCTTACATTCTCACCTGTCACCATAGTCTTTAAACCCAATGAAAGTAGTGTAGTAATTAAAAATTTGAACAACTCCCTGATAGCCGAAAAGATCTCTGTCTCCCTTCTGCTGAGCCAGCCTTGTGAGCATGTTATATCTTGTCCCTGCTTCTCCACATTTAATCCCGTTACTTCTTCTCTTATTAATGAACTCATTACCGATTCCAAAAGCATAACCTACTCCTTTGATCCCTTCCCCACACCATTAATTAAGCTTGCCTGCTTTCTGTGGTGCCTCATCTCTCAAATATCATTAACCAAGCTTTACATGGTTCTCTGTCATGTCCCCTCAGTTTATAAAGTGGCAGCAGTTACTCTTTTTCTTAAAAAACAAACAGGACTTGATCCTTCACGTAACTGCTGTTTCATTCATAATCTTCTATTTCTCTCAAAAATCCTGGAATGAATAGTAACAAATTGGTTTGATCTGCTCATAGTTACAATATCATCAAACATACAGGAAAACATAAGACAGAACTTACGTTTTGTCTTCCTGTGGTCTTGAGAAGATCCAGACGATACGACTTCCTACTGAACATGTGACTTGTGGTATCTTCCATAATTTTCAGAATTGGGAATAGGTTAAGATAATAGGACTCACTGAAATGGGGACATGACTGAAATATGTAATTTAAATACTGTACATATGTCAATTAATAACTAATTGTAATATATCTGCTCTTTTCTTGCACAATGTAAATAACTTATATTCAGGGTGTTTTTTTTATACTATAACTTTTATTTCTTTATTTTGACTTTATTTATTATTATATATTTGTACCTGTTACATCATGTGTGGACAGCAAAATAAGAATTTCATTGTACAGGGAAACACGTTTCCTACTGTACATATGACAATAAAGCTTTGAATCTTGAATCTTAAAGTAAAATATTCTGGATTTCGTATGAAAAAATATTTAAGGCATAGATGGGGTATGGAGTGACACAACAATGCAGGGGAAAAACAGATTTCTGAAGGATTTGAATTATAATATTTCATTGTAAAGTGTAATGTTAGAGATCAGGGACAAGTAATGAATAGTATTTTTCAATGTTTTAGTTTTTTTTAATTTGTTTTATTTAAGATCGCCATCAGCATTAATGGCCATTTCAGCAACACACACACGAAGTTACATCTATACACAAGTTTTACATCAAAACTAGTCGTAATATATATATACATTATATATATATATAGCCCTTATTGCTGTGAGGTGACAGTGTTACCCACTGAGCCATCCCTCAGTGTTGTATGTAGTTTTTGTTAATGCTTTAAATTCTTCTTCTTCTTATTTCGGTTTCTCCCTTTATCAGGGGTCACCACAGCGAGTTAAACGTTTCCACCTCACCCTGTACTCCACGTCCTCTACTCTCACC